>CAEGAG010292465.1:0-46905 GCA_903067065.1 Brachyrhaphis terrabensis
TTTTTGTGTGTATATATATATATATATATATATATATATATATATATATATATATATGTGCCTTTTAAAACATGAAAGTCTCCACACATTAGTATGGAGTAAAAATGCCAGAGTGGTCTGAGTATGTCTAGGTATTTTAGTATTCTGCTTTTTCTCGTTCTTGGGGTCGGCTTTACACGCAGACCCGTTGCCATGGCAAGCGACACAACACCTCCACTGACCTGCAGAGCAGAGAGTAATATAGTGACCATAATGTCCTGAACTGTAGTTAGCTTTCTGCTTTCGGAGCAGTCTCCGATCCACTTGCATTCACACTGCGTCAGAGTTCACTTCAACCGAACCGAGACTAAGGTTTTTAGGTGGTTCAGGGTTTGCTTTTTTATTCTGCATTAAGAGTACAATTTTGCATTCACACCTCCACAAACAAACCGGACTTTCTAGACAGACAAACTATAGTTCAACTATGCAGCTACTTAATCAAATTGTAAAATCAAATGGTAAAATAAACCATACTGAATAATTTTATAGGTTCCGTACTGAACAATTTACTGTTGAAATCGACAGATTCTAAACTTTACAAAAAAAAATAAAGTTTGCTATTGTCAAACTTTCTAAGTCAGGTTAAAAAAAAACTAAACTAGAGTAGTTTTGCAATGTATCCATTCAGCAATAGTAGTTCACCACATCAGCAGAGTTTTAACTTACTGGGGCCTTAGAACAGTGCATGGCGGAAGCTTTTTCCAGGTGAAAGTTGCTATTTATGGCATACCTGTACAGTACATCATGACCACTGATTCACTTGGTGGTAAATGAGAGCAGAGCACTGGGTGATGAATTGGTGCTCTGTATCCAGGGAGGTCATCCACATGACATCAAGAGCGATTAGGGGCCTTGTCCCCCATCTATCAAGGGACAATCTCTGCATTTTATCATCATCATATCTAACCTCTTTTTCCTAACCCACACCCCCACCATAGGAATCTCCTAATCCAAAGCATGGGCATTTAGGTTTGTGGTCGTAGGTAAGGTCATAATCCAAGCATACACATGTACACTGTCAGTACATATCTATGTGTCTATGTGCTGTTATGTTCTAATGTATACACCAGCAAGGCAAAGGCAGACAAGGACCACCTTAGCCATCTTTTGTCTCACAGGAGTCATCCATCAGAGCTGAATATAACCCTACTGACCAGATTTTCTCTCACGGGACATTCTCTAACCCTGGATGGATCCAAGGTTTCATCACTGCGCTCAAGGAGCTGGAGGAGGGGTTGGACTCATTAGGTATACTCTAGGGTTGACAGGTGTGGGACTCCAGGAACAATAGGTTTCTATCCTTTACTTTTGAAGATGGATCTTTCTTCCTGTCATGTTATATACGAATTTATAACTCTAATGATGCTTATTTTAAGTTTGTTTGGCAGATCTTCAAAGCTACATATTTTAGTTTTACTAGAATACATGATACAGGTTAGGAACTGCATCCTGTATCATGTGTT
Source organism: Brachyrhaphis terrabensis (assembly GCA_903067065.1). NCBI lineage: Eukaryota > Metazoa > Chordata > Actinopteri > Cyprinodontiformes > Poeciliidae > Brachyrhaphis > Brachyrhaphis terrabensis. Next base: position 1,503 of record CAEGAG010292465.1, read on the forward strand.
ATGTTCCTATAAGAATATAACATTCTTATATTGTTTCTGCAAGCAGAAACAATATAAGATCGATCTAGACTGTCAGTTACATTTGATATAGTCTGAATTGAAAATGCCAGGATTTTTTCAACAGAAAGAAAGTTCAGTCTCACTGTGAGGTTATCAGTCTCAGGTTTGGACCAGCTATAGAGGTCAGAGGGAGGCCTGGCAAACGCCAATCAAAAAGGAGTTTCAATAATCCAGGCTTCTGGTATTAAAGTATGGATTACTAACTAACTTTAGCTTTGGATTTTGAGAACTGTATTTTATTTGTGTACCATCTCATTTATTTGCTGATGACTGTCAAGTCTACTTATCTTTAAAGCATAATAGTTCTACTCTCCTAGACTGTCTCAATAATATCAGGTGTATTATGAGAAAAGGTAATGATTTTTAAACCTCGTGGTGCTAGCTGTATTACTCCTTTGACTTTCCCTAATTGACCCCATATAAAAAAAAAAAAACAATCATCATTAATTTAGGGGTGAAAATTGACATGCCTAAAATTTGACTGGCATGGTTAAGTCCTGGTTAAGACCTCTTTCTTTCAAGGGAAATTTTTTCAGCAAAAACCAAGCTCCTGCTTTTTAAGTGCTACCTAGAGTTAAGTTGTTTTTAGAAGGAAGTCTTTTTGGAAGACAAACTTATTGAAATGCTGTTCGCTTCCAAATATCACCTCTGTTTATTCCACAGTTAGTCCAGGAGAGAAGTAATCAAAAATTTTGTTTAGTTCATAAAAATGCAGATTTTTAATCCCTTTTGTTTATATTCTCAATGCTTATCATGAAAATGTAATTACATTGTTTGCATTAAAGGACCAGTTGTGGCCACATGCCGCTACTTCTCAACTCTAGATATAACCAACACCAATGCATTTCAAATAAATTAGCAATCAATCCTGATAGCAATGTTTGACTACCTTAAAAATCTATCCATATTTTTATTGCACCATGTTTACACTCATATATGCTGTACATTATATGAAAATACGGTTTTGTTTTTAGTATGCAAGATTCCATTGTTTTATAAATTGTCCAATCATCGATAATACCATGAGGTACATTAAAAAAGGTTTCACCCCAAGAAAAGTTTAGATTTGTCTTTATCCACACTTTTAATTTTATGGGTGAATCTCACTGCCTTTATTTTCATGGCATTTCCTTTAAATCGTTCTAGGACAGAAAATATTTTTTGTTTTCTGCAGTTTTTGTGAGAATAATCTGACTAATGAGCTGTTTGCTTGTTTGAAGCGTTAGATAAGATTTGGATGGGACACAAATTTTTAATTATAGAACATTCCAAAGTGGGAGTTAAATTAGCCTTTAACAAATGTATATCCATAATTGTTTTTAGTATCTGTATCTCCTTTGGTTTCTTATGTACAATGGTTTTATGTTAGTATTTTCTGCTTATGTTTCCCTTGATGTCCTGTACGGTATTTTTGATTTCCTTGTGTATGAACAGTGTTATATTAATAAACTTCCTTGTTAATTGACTTCAGGTAATAAGTAATGGTAATGTTCGTCATGGCAGGTTCATTTTTATCACACCATTCATGCACAGGATTATTCAAAGTTCTTGCAAGCACAAAGTTTAAAAAGATTATAATGAAAACAAATAAATTAATTTATAAATTTTAAAAATAATGGAAAACCAAGTATCACAAACAAGAAACAGTACAATACAAATTTAAAACAAAGAAACAAACATTAGAAAAATTAAATCAATGTATATAACAGACTGTGAATTAGAAAACTTATTAAATGTTTAATGTTGTTTTTGATGTAAATGTTAAAAACATAATATGAAAAAGACAAGATAGAGCAGGAACATTTTTATTTGATTATTTTTTGCATTGAGTAATATTGTTTTGGTTATAAAAAAAAAACTTCAACTTTTCCCTTATAAAGTAAAGCTGTGCTGTCATTTTCCAGTTTTGGAGCAGAGTCGAACTTCCTTTTTTAATGTGTCTGTATTGCAAAGACTGTATAGTGCAAATAGCAGCTGTAATAATTTATAAGGAATAAATTACACTCTATATACCTCAATATAAGCCCACTTTGCAAAACAAACTGGAAATAAATATTGCAAAACTTCATCAACAAAGCTGATTTCCTGCTCTTATGTGCACTTAAGTTTATTTTGCTTTTAGTTTTTGTTCAAATACTGCTCTTTTCTCTCCCAAGGGAACAACAGCAACTTAGATTTTTTTCTTCCTGAAACTATATTAAAAATGCTTTTGTTTGTTTCTAATCAATACAGCTACCTCTTTCAGACTGTAACAACAAAAAACACCTACATATTCCCACCATTTCAATATCGTGCAGCTAAATCACAATGTCTGTTGTAATCTTTTTTTCAACAGGCGTACTCAACTTCATCTGACCCATCTGTTTTCTGACCTTTGTATTTCTTTTCCTCCTTTACAGATCTACAAGCAGCTCATGGCTACAGAGATGGACTAACAAAAAAAAACAACTTTGCAACAGAGAGAACAAGACTCTGTCTCTCTCCTTTGTTCTTTCTCTCAGTCATGTTTTCCTGTAATACAACAGAATGCTTTTCGCTCTCTGTGTTTCTCTCATTTTTGTGAGTCCCACAACCTTTCTTATGGCTTCTCAGTATCCTCACAGTATCTATCCCTGAGGGCCAATCGATAGACCGCAAAAGCCTTTCAATGAAATCTCCTCCATGCTACTAGAGAAAAGAAACGTCGTTCAGTCTAACCGATAACTCTCTCCTTGTGTTCTTTTTGATTGTTCTCTCTCTCTTTCTATAAATACAATCTGCCTTCCTCTCTGTTTGGCGCTTGGTGTGAGGTGGATGATAGGGAGGCGGAATAGGCAGCAGTCAGAGTTCACGGCTGGAGGCTTGTTTGATGATCAGTGGGGAGGGATACGAGGAGCCATCACGCCACAGGCATTGTAAATTACCTCTGAGTGATGCAAAGGAGATAAAGCAGACAGCACAGGGAGAATACGGGTGGAGAACAGGTAGGCACATTCAGTCTCATGGTTAGAGAGAAGTAAGAACATTCCAGAAAGAAGTAACAGCTGTCAAGTAAAAAAGTAAGCCTACGTAGCTCAACTGCGGCCTGAAACTTCGAGTGTGTCTGTAAATGAGCAGTTTATCGATACATAATCTAAGCACTCCATTGAAGCTTTAGATATATATTCCAAGTATTTTTCCTAATGGAAGGTAAACCTTTACCTATGTCTCAAGTGTTATTCAGAGTTTAAACATCCATCCATCCATCCATCCATTTTCTAACACCCTCTAACACCCTTGTCCCTAGCGGGGTCGGGAGGGGTGCTGATACCTATCTCCAGCTAACATTCTAGGCGAGAGGCGGGGTACACCCTGGACAGGTCGCCAGTCTGTCGCAGGACAACAAACAACCATGCACACATACACACACACACTCACACCTAGGGAGAATTTAGAGAGACCTAACAGTCATGTTTTTGGACTGTGGGAGGAACCCAGGACCTTCTTGCTGCAAGGCAACAATGCTGCCAACTGCGCCACTGTGCAGCCCAGACTTTAAACAGCTTTCTTTTTTTAGGTCTAATCGTCTTCCCATCCAGTCGGTACAGTTTTCTGCCCTGCTGAAGAAAATTTTCCCCACATCATGATAGTGCCATCATGTATTTTACAGTATGCAACTGGGGCGATGGTGGTACTAGTTTCTTCTATAATTGGTGGGTTACCAGTTTGAGCACTTGCTCTGTCGATCTCTACCATTATGTCCTGTGGCAAGACACTTCCTTCTAAAAAATTATGGTGCAGGGAGTAGTGATGGGTCAGTCTGAAGTAAACGACGGGAGCTGGCTCCTCATTGAGAACCGTTTTTTATGATAAGAGGGGGGCTACAAACACAGCAGCACAGCAAGCAGCACACCACATGAAAGGTGGAGAAAGAGATAGAGGGATAGAAAGAAAGAGACAGAGAGAGAAAGAGAGGAGGAGAAAGCCATCTCCCTACTTTTTTCCCCTTCTGCTGCTCAGCTCTCACTTTCAGTGACTCCTCTCTGCTCATGGCTGAACTTTGTTTTGATTTGCATGTGACATGTGATTGACTACAATCACATGTGATCACATATCCTCAATCACATGTGAGGATATGGGATCATACCATTACGTGAAAACAGAGAGGGGACAGACAGGACTGACAGGTTAGGGAGTTCCTCCTACCTATAAATATAAATGACATCTGCGAAGCAGCGTCATGTTAAAGTTTAACAATATCATATAATAATAAATTATTATGATGGGTTTGCTTGGTAGATTTGTTTGCAGTGTTTTGTTAAAAATTAAAAGTTTGATTAAAGTGTTATACAAAAGTAAGTGTCTGCTTTCGAAAGCTTCAAGTCAGGTAGATATCAGTGCTCTGCAGTGGAGTGGACCTGTCAGCAATGAACAAATGCTACAGGGCCACATGGTTGACAACAAAGAGCAGCGATCAGAAAATACTGTCCCATAAAACCTGGCCTACGAAAACTAACAGCCTCTGTGGCGCTTATTAAAAACTCTACAGTCACATAACGGAAAAGTCTTGTCCCTACTAGTGCCACATAAATTAAATCTCCCTGTTTGCCTCCTACATCCAGGAGAGAGATGCGCAGTGCAGTGGCTCTGGTTTTTCAGACTTTTCTTGCTACTTTAAAAAAAAAAAACAAAAGGACTAGTGATAAATCTAGTTACCTTTTTGTCCTTTTCAGGAGTCTTTTATGGCGGCATGTGAAGGTAGTTCTGCAGCTTTGTGCCCCTCCCACCTCCTAAGCACTGCAGTCAGTCTTATACAGACGTCCGTCCTGCAGTATACAGACAGCAACCAGAGCAGAGAAGACCTATTCCACTCTGGGTCCACATTACAAATAAATCACACACATGCAAAGCTGAGAGGGTGACTGTGGCTCAGTGGGTAGAGAAGTTGTTTTGTAATTGGAAAGTTGTAGGTTGGATTCCTGCTTCCTCCTATCACATGTTAACGTGCCCCTGGGCAAACCCCAATATAGCTATATGCATAGCACTTTGGAAAAGCACTGTATGTGTGTATTCAGTCCATTTACCATCAATCAAAGCTCACCATGCTGTCCATACTCCTGACTCACCACTAGGGGCATGTGTCTGAGAGATGCTTTTAAACCTCAATGCTGCAATTGGGAAAAATATTGTATTATCTTATTCTGCAATAATGTCAATTTAAACAGAAACATAAAGATAGAACCCTAAACAATCGTTTTAAATGGTTTATCAGCAAAAAAAAAAGTTGATTTGGGTTAGTTACACTTGAAGCTGATACAGAGGCTTCAATTCTTTTTCCCCTGTTAGCAGAGACCTCATGGAGCATTATAATTGTGTTATGTTTTTGTAGCACTAAAAGTGTTTTCTCCCTTTTGAAAGGCTAAAAAGCTTTGAGCTTGCTAAGTAGAGATATGGTATCCAATGTGTAAGCACAACTAAGACTTCAGTAACCAACATAACATAATGTGTTTGCTTCTTGCAGCTTGCCAGTGGCAAAGAATGGGTGAAAAACCCATAAGGTTTGAAATCATTCAAAGCTTGACAGAAGCCCTGATGCACATCTGGGACAATATGTTGTACTAAAAGAAGGAGCTGTCGTTGAGCTGCTAGGAGCCCTAAATTTTAAGGATTACTGCTTCAGATTAATATAGAATGTTATCATATGAGTCTACTTGATATCCAGTTTGAAGTGTTGTATCCACTGCATTAGCAGATTGCTTAAGTGTAAAAATTTAATTAGAGTGTTAAAAAAGTCACAAATATGATTTGACAGCACTTTTGTGTTAACATCATTCATTAACTGCAGCTCAGGGAAAAAAAGCATATAAAAGTATAATATGCAAAAGACAAATTTGTCAGTTCATTTATGGTGAATATTGTTTATTTTGCTCATTCTGTGCTCACGTAAGTGCTTAATATAAAGTACTTATGATTTTAGGTTTTAAGAGGCACATTTTGTGTTGTCTCCCATGTGGCTTTTCTATTACATTTGCACCCAAAGATCAGAATGAGCGTACAAGACAGTTGTTGAGTGGGCACATAATAAAGTTTTTGTAATTGCAATATTTTGCTTAGATATGCTGATCCCCTTGTTGCTTTAATAAAATATACTTTGAGAATAGGTAACACTTCTCATTTGTTATTCTTGGTTTTGGACTACAAGTTTAAGAAGTAAGAAGAAGTTTGCACCTTTTTTTATTTTTAATTTATCCTCAAAGTTTGTTAGTGCTTTACCCCAGTTAAGAGATAAAAATAATAACACATTGAGTTAACGTCAGAAGTTTATAGCCTAAAACTAAGTTTCTGGAAAGGCCATGAGCTTGTCAACTTTTTATTGAAGAGCTATGGACTATATACTTAAATGCCAGAATCATGCAAGCAGCTTGTTAATGGGTGCAAAATGTGTGTGGTTTCTCTGCAACCTGCTGTGAGACATTTAAACAAATCTAAATAGGGGTGCATTTAAACATTTCAGTCTTTATAATTTGATCCTGCATGGATCATAAAAAAGTCTTCATTAAAGCTGCAGTATGTAACTTTTAGAAAAAAATATATAACATCGTGACAGTTTTAACAAATATGTACAAACCTTTTTTTTCTATAAGGTTAGGCCACATTCTGCAACTTTTAGTTAAAAAAAACATTGCTTCAGTTTTTTGTTCATACATACTGACCTGGACAAAAAATGGTTTAAATATATGAGCAATAGATTCATTTACATGGCATTAATGCTGATAACGAGTTTATGTAAAGTTCTGAGCAGTACTTTATAAATCTTCACTTGTTCTATTCTGCCATTGATGGTATTTTTTATTTTTTTTGGCAAATAAAGTATTCAAGTTTCTGCTCCATTCACCTCCTAATGTATTTTTTAAATGTATGTGTGTCAAGAATTTTAATACCTCTTTGTTCAAGACAGTGGTGTCTAAATTCCTGCACCGGGGACCAAAACTGGCAAGTTGAAAATATTCAAGAGTCATAGTTATTTTTCCCTCCATCTAAAAAAGAATAATTTTATTGCCGTCTTTCTTTTCACTTGCTCACCTCAAAAGTGGACATGCAATATTTTAATGAAACAAAATAGAAAAGTCTGAAAAGGGTCTCTGTTTTCTTAATAAAAGGAATGTGCAGTTTACAAACGTTTTGAGTCAATAATTTTCGGTTTTCTTGGTTAGAAAATTATCTCAGTCAACAAGTAAGCTCAGACTATTAGAATATCGAAAAACGGTCCAATAGTTTTAGTCATTTATTCCTGAAAGTTAAACTTGCACAAAATCAACACCCACAGAGTACAATTTTGCAAGCCTTTATTTATTCTAATTTAATGATTATGGCTTACAAACAATAAAAATCCAAAATTCTGTGTTTCTGAAAATTAGAATGTTAAATAAAAAGGATATTTTGAACAAAAATGTCAAACTTCTGAAAAATAAGTGTATTTAACACTTGATTGGGCCTCCTTTTGCATTAATTACTGCATCAATGCTACATGGAGTGGAGGTTATCAGACAATAAGAGGCAATATAAAAAAACTTTATTATAAACCTTAATATTTTAAGGTACTTACTATTTTCCATTTAAGAAGTTAGAAGTTTTAAAATACTTTTCAGAGTATCATGTTGTCCTAAAAAACTTGTCCACCTCTATCTGCTCCATTTCCTGAATATACTTGGTTTAAGAGAACTTAACCTGAATGATTTGCACTTTGAGAAGAAATAACATGGCATTATATCAGTCTTAAGTTATGTCAGAAGAACTGCTCAGTCCTGTCATGCACAGAATTAAAATGTGTTGGGAAATGTTTTGGAAAGTAATATTATATTTTCTCTTTGTAGTATTTTAGTGTTTCCTTGTGTTGTGTACTTCACTTTTACTTTTACTCTATTGTGTGAATGATTCTGACTTCACATTTTTGTACAACCAACCTACACAGATTTTTATACTTGGCCATAATCATGCTAGGCATTGGCGCAACTACTGGATGTGAAACGATTCGTTTTGTGCTGTGGAGTCTGGATATATTAAAAAAAGAAAAATCTGAAAGTGTCAAAAGACTTTGGCTGCCTTAAGGGCTCTCATAATGCATGAGGACAACTCAGTGCCGGATAAGAGGGATGATGACACTGATGCTCAAGCTTGCCATTCCTGATATCTGGTTCCTCCTGCATTATTACATGTTAAGATACCATCTTTAATTCTACTTCCTTTAAACAAGGTTGGTGTGAGGGTCATTAAACTTCCATTGAGGGTGTTAATTACCTGATAAGGTTTGCAAAGGTAAAATGGACATAGAAGATTTAAGAAGAGGAAAGAATGAACAAGCTAAATGACTTTTTTTTTCAATAGAGATCTTCTATACCGTTTACGTGATGAACTGTCATCCTGTAGTTGAAGGACAATTTACACTGGAGTGACAGCTTTTCTGGAAAATGGGAAGTGATTGGATGTCTAGATTACATTCAGTACTCTGTCAAAATTTTGTGAGTACTTGTTAAAACTGCAATGGAATTGACATAAGCAGCACAGACCTACACAAATAGGTCGCATTTATTCTAACTATTATTAGCGCTAACAACAATCATAATCGGTTTGATTGTAACCTAAGAAAAGTTTTCCTTTTATAAGTTTGACAAAGTTTTCAAATAGTCATTTGATGATTCTATCATTTACTTTTTACTGTCGTCCCCATAAAAAACCTGCTTGCTTTCATAGCAATAATCAGTAATGAAACACACAGCTAATCCACCTTAAACTCAATCAACCTTTTTCCCCCATTGCCTGTAACACTGCAGCACACTCCCTGCATTAGGCAGGCTCCCTTGCACGTCAGTAGTCAACCATCTGCTCTGGCTCCTGTAACATAGAAGAACCCAGCAGAGAATTTCACCCAAAGGAGGCCTTATATGGATGAATGAAGTACAGACAAGATGGTTCGCAGCTCAGTATTGGCCAAATAAACTTTGTGCTCAGTCACCTCTGAGACAGTTCCTCTTCTTTAGATATAAGGGATGATGTATTGCTGTCTTTTCAGCTCTGGCCTAAGTGTAACCTGGCATTGACCTGATTATGGTTCGGCTCCCTAGAGCGCACAGAATCATAAGCAATCTGCAGTGAATGTAATATGCTGCAGACATCTTTGCAGCAAATCTACAGCCAAAACAATTAGGGAATTTGTTGTGTTCTGTTTATGGTAATTTTCTGAAACAATCAGAAACAAATCAATCACATACACACACACACACATACACCAAAATTTCCACCTACACTGGCAGTGAATCACACTCACTCTTCTGCTTTATCTCCATGATTTGAACACACCCACATCAATTCACCCACGCAAATGCGCAGCTGAGAAAACATAAACTCAAAGCCTGACTGAGTGTAAAGTTGGAGTTAAAAGAAACATTACAGGTTAAAAATGGAGACATGGAGCAGCAATCAGTGGAGATACAGGGGGAGAATTTAATTACTCTCTGCAAAGAAAATGCCATATGCACAATCTGTCTCATTTCAGAATGCATTATGCTGTCACTTCCCATGCAAAGATTCAAAGAAACAGCCATAAAAATGCTCCAATTGACATGAAATGAATTGAACATCAATGGTTTTTCTCTCTCTTAATTATTTAAGCAGTTAGTCTAAATGTTTTGCTCAATCATTAAGAACTTAATATTAAAACAAAAACACTGACCGATTTTTAAACAAATTCATAAACTGCAAATGCTTTTTCCTCATGCAGATTTAATTATTGCAGTTTTCATCTTAAAACTACCAACAAAATGACCTTTAACTTCATCTGTCTGGGCAGCTGAATGCTCGTGCCTTCATTGACGCGATAAGCTTTGCTATTCCTACAGAAGATGTCTGTATCTGACGATGCTGTGTCAAGTGAAAAAAGATATGAGAATAAAAAAAATAAATAAAAAAAATCAAACAAAATGAAGAGTCCCCAAGGAGCATCAGTCAGAAGACTGCGGCTCTAAGGAACTAAAATAGAGCCGGGCAGAAAGCATAATTAGGCATTTTAAGTGCTTTACATAATACAGTCAGTCATAATGAAGGCCCTGTGGGAGCGAGAGACTGGGTGGCTATTGTCACTCGGCCACAACTGCCCCATTTATAAGGAGGGCAAATGAATAAAGAGTTCAAAGGAGTGGTGGAAAATAATAATGCAAAACAAAATGAGGGAAAGCATAAAAACATCCTGATGAAAGTGAGTGCAGATATGTATAAGTGTTTACAACACAGACGAGAAATAAGCCTAAATCAATTATTTGCATTTTTTTAAGCAACGGATCTGAAGGTTTATAAAACAGTTGTCAAAAAGGAACCAAGAAAATATGGCTGTATCACGCAAAACAAAGCCATAAACTGTGTCTCATCACCTCTCTGTCTTTCTTGGATGAGAGAACCTCTTGATGTTGACAGTGATTTGATGCAAGCTGTTAATGAGTCGTGCTTTATGAATAGTGACATAATCAGATTACCTGCAGAAAGGCAGGCTTTATCGGCCTTTGATTTTAAATGTCTTCCCCAAAGGCACATTTAACACATGAAAGAAAGAAATGTATTTGTTTTTTATTTTTAAACATAAGCCAAGCTTTTCAGAGCATTCATTCCCTTTGAGCAAGAGGCCTGGTTTAAACAAGGAGGCTCCATGTAGGCAGAGACAAATCTATAACATAAATATCACATCTACATTTGGACCAATCAAAGTTGCTTAGTCTTAATAGCATTCAAGCTTCTATTATATTGAGTTTTTAGGTTGAGGGTCGGAGCGAAAACTAACATCACATTTGGTCCTAAAATTGTTTTATAGAGCAAACTGTGTCTCTCGAGGCTGATTCAGTTTGCCCACATTTAAATATGGCAACATCCGTGGAATTAACCACCCTTATATTTTTTTGTGTGTTTATTTATTTCCGTAAATTAGACTCAGAGAAACATACATGTGAAATAAATGGTTCACCTGTAGGTTATGACAGAAGTTATGCAGGGCATAACAGCGAGAGTGAGAGAGTCAGATCAGAGATAAGGAATCAGACATTTTGTTTGGTGAAATTATTTGATTGTAATCATAGACAGGTTCCTTTATTGTTCAGATGTCAACACGAGTGATTAAAATTTAATTAAGGAAATAGAATTTGGAAGCTGATACAATTATAACTCCAATGCCTTTTATCTGTGAATGAATTAAACAAATAAATGCACTGTTCCAACAGTGTTTCACAATCTACAATATCACATTGCTTTAGAAAATGCCATTCTGATGTGATTCCTCCAGTTAGATGGTGCTCTAAAGGTTTTGAAGAATGCCTCATAAGACATGAACAAGACTTCACAGCAACAACAACAGTTTTCTCTCATATTTTTTGGTGACTTCATGGCACCTGCCACCTGCACTGTTTGTGGTTGAAGCAGAAATCGGCATAGACTGCTCCATTCTGCTGAAGCTGAAGAGCATGTTTGCTTTGGCAGGAAGCTGGTGGTATCTGCTTTGTGATTTTCATGCAGAAAAAGCTAATTGTGTATGCGACATATCTGTGAAAAAAAATTAATGGGTTGCACTGCTTTGTTTAGCCCCCCTTTGTGATGAAACGGTTTGCTGTAAGCTCTATCAGCTTGTGCCAATATTTAACCAATCAGCATAAAAACAATCAATCATACAAACACTGGTTATATTTTTGATTATAGCCAAAACAATTGGTATTCAACCTCTTCATCTCCATCTGGCAAGAGAGTATTCTACTTATTTAAAATAAAAATAAAAAACATAACACACAATTACAAGAAAAGTGGTAGCTGGATTTCTTTATAAAATTCAAAATATATAATGCTTACCAAGTTCTTTTGTCTAACAGTTTTCAGCCACTGGAGAGGGCAAAAATAAACTGTACATCACATATAAAGTTTTGTTTTAAGTGTGATCTATGGAGCCACTTTGATTGAGGTGTGAGGATTTATGGCCAGACCTGCTGACATCAATTACTCTCTAAACACTAATGCAGCTGAAAACTCCCCTTTGATAGATCTGGTTATTAATGCAAGTACACAGGTATGCAGACACTCAGGGCTCCCTGAAAGGTTAGATTTATCATGGTGACATTTTCTTGGTATTATGCACCCACATTCTCTTACTGTTGCCAGGGGATGGGCCACGTTAGTACAAAGTATTCCCTAAAATGGTATGTCAACCTCCAAAACATTAGAGAGAACCCAAATATGTTGCATTTCTCAGTTCAGTCTAAGGATTTGTCATTACAAGCTTATATCCATTATCCATTTTCTTTTTATTTAAAAAAAATTCAGGATAGAAACGTGTGATAGTGTTACTGTCACATTTTCTAGAAAATCACACACAAACGAATAATAGACCTGGGCTACAAATGTCACATTCCCCATGTCCTGATCCAGAAACTATGTCAGAGGCATTGCTCATGATTCAGAATGCTGTTTTCAGATGAAAGTAAGTTGTGCATTTCATATAGAAATCCCAAGGTCTGGATAAAGATTCTTGAGGACCAAGAGTCTTTATCCAGACTGTTGGTCCTCAAGAGTCCAAGTCAACGTAAATTGTTGAATTGTGGGAAGTTTCTACAGTCTGATGGTTTGGGTTGCCGTGTCATCTGCTGGTGTTGGTCCACTGTGTTTTCTGAAGTCCACAGTCAACAGAGCTATCTACCAGTAAATGCTAGAGCACTTCCCTCTACTGACAAACATGGAGATGCTATTTTCCAGAAGGACTTGGCACCTGTCCACACTGATAAAGGTACCAAAAGCTGCTTCAATGCTTATGGCTTTGAAGCAGCTTCTTGATTGGCTAACAAATTCCCCTGCCATGAACCCAATCGCAAATCTATGTGCTGTTATCAAGCGGAAAATGAGAGATCAGACCCAACAAAGACCTAAAGCATATGACCTGAAGACAGATATCAAAATAATCTGGGCTTCCATTGCAGCCACAGGCTGGTCGCCTCTATGTCAGTAATCCATGCAAGAGAAGAGTAAAGTATTCAGTGAAAAGAAATGCAAATAATATTCATAAGCTTGATATTATACCAGTTTTGATTGGTCTAATGTGATATTCTGTGATATTCTAAAGTGTAATGGATCTCCAAAAAGTGACCGTTTCACTTTCTGAAATGACTGGTAAGAAATTACACATTTATGCAATATTAAATTTTTTTAGACGTGCCAGTATATGAACCCTGTTTCAAATAAAGTCATCCTAGTTTCAACCTCAGGATATCATAGTGCAGTCATGTACTCCCTCATAGCATTATTTTTCTAAACAGCCTGTTCGTGCTTTAATATCTGCTCCTATGTACCTGGCTGTTTGCTGTCTTGTCATTTCCAAAAGATAGAAGCAATACAGCAATATTTGGAAACATAAATGATGAGCTCAGAAGAAACTATTTATGTTCACATAACAGGGCTAGAAAAGACTGACATTAACTTTAAAAAATCTACATAAAATGTTAAAAAGAAATGTAAAAATAAATCTCCTGCCTCAGATTACATGTTAGTGCCAAAAAAAAAAAAAAAAGAAAAGTACCTTTAAAGTCCCATTTGTATTTAGAAACTGTTTCCACGGAAACCAGGTGCAAAAGTGCTGTGACACCTCTCTTTTAAGCAACCTTAATGGACCCATGTTTGAGCACATGTGGTGAGCTGTGGTAGCAGAAGGAAGAACATTTTGAGTTTTCTCTGTTTCCTGCTGCCTCTGGCACCTTGGGGTTGATGTTTTAATGGAGTGTGGGAGGTGCAGGTTCCTCTGCGATTCTGCATGATAATCTGGACTCTAAGGAGCTTCCTGCGTGTTGACTGCTAATGCAAGCTGTGAGGAAGCAACTGAATTCCAAACTCTACCTGACATTTACTTGTAGAAATGACATGTTAAGAGACTTGCAAGGAGTGCACTCCACTATCAAAACCGCTTCTGGACCGGCTTTACTTTTTATTTTGTTTTTCTGTCTCTAAAACGAAATGTAAGCTTAAATCTGCTCCTAAAATTGCTCAAACAAGGAAGTTTGACAGTTTGTCCATATTTCTCTGAAATGGTATAGGCATTTAGAAGAAAGTCCAGCAGTATTTTATTCTATAAATCTACATTACAAGTAAAGAAAAAAGAATTACTGAAGAAAAATACTACCTGCTGAAATAGCTGAAAAGGTAGAATTTATCATAACTTCTAGTGACTTCTCACTGATAATTCTAATTAAAAAATAATTTCAACACAAAAATAAAATTTAAGATCATCCTGTTACACCAAATACGAACATATCGATAGTGAAATATTCTTTCACAACTGATGGAGGTCACATTTAGTTGGTAAAATAAATATTTAGCTTGCTAATTGTATATTTAGTTTGAAACTGTGACATTTATAAATTAATCAATAACATGTTTTTTTTTTTGTTTTTTTATCTCTGACAGGCTAAATAAATAATCCAAATTATTGTTGTTAATATTTGACTGTGTAACTTTACCAAACTGTACCCCACAGTAATTTGCCTCAGGTGTGTTGAAGCAAAAACACTTAAACATTGCAGTGCACAGACCCTTAAGGTTTGAAGACCCCTGGTATTGAATTTGAGAAATAATCTTATAACCTGGTACATTTTAAACTTTATTCTTCAAATTAATTAATTAAAGAAATGCCTCATTTCACAGACATTTGTCGTCTGTAGCAGCACTCATGTCTCTTTTCTGACATCATTCCTCAAGTCAGTTTTATCATTTCACTTATTCGACGGGTAATAGGTCCATGAGGGAAATCTACACAGCCATCTCCTCAACAACACTTTCTAGCTCACTCTTTGGAGATCCTATAGTATTCTCAGAGCAGAAGAGAAATATAGACCTCCTCCCAGTGGGACATGCCGGGAAGGAGGTGATTCTCATTTTGGATGCTTCGCATTCGTCTGCAAACTGCTCCACCTCATACTAAAGGTTGTGGCTTCCAATGTGGACTGAGGGACTCATGCCAGCTCTCAATGCACGCTGTAAAAGTTTTGTCTCCAAAGTCACAAATAAACCAGAGAAGCCAGAGTAGACCAAAGTAGATAGATTTGTTGCAAGTTGCTTTTTTGAACACAAGTTGATAAAGGAGTCTACAAAGTTGCCAAATATAGCTAAGATGTCGCTAAATTGGAAACAGTTGGATACTTCAAGCCTGGGCCTGATTTCCTATCAAGACGTCCCTAATAAACACTCAGTCCAGGTGTCAGATGTTGTCCCTTAAATCTTTAGGAGTTCTTACTCAGATCTGTGGATTGAGTTTTTGGTTAATTTAATGGTATATTAAAGTTTTTTTCTATAAAACCTGCGATTTGTATTTGTGGTTTACAAGAGGATCTCTACAAATTTACACAAATTCCTCTCATCTGCTCGAACTGATGTCCATCTTTTCAACAACATTCAGTGCAATCTGCTTCATGAAAACAGAGCAGAAATAAGGACACAGATAAAAGAGATTTCAGTACTTTTGAGTTCCATGCACTATTTTCTATAGTGTCATAGAATTTCTTTAATGTTTTATATGATATCCTGATACACTAGTAGAGCTTGCAATTATACAGTATGTCAAACAAATGATAAATACAAGCAAAAAGATTGCAGCTGTGTCATAGCATGGAAAAAATAAATGGGAACGTAGCAGCAAATGTCCTATTGCACCAACCATTTATACAGCTTGGGAAGAGAAGAGGAAGAGTGAAATGATCATAGAGGCAGAAGTGAAGGCAGTGGTGATGGTGGGGGAGTTGCTGCAGGGGCAAATCAAAGCCTATAATAAAGATTAGGGAGGCAAGATGAATTATAAGGTACCAATGATAGAAACGAGTGGTATCTGACAGATCTACTGTTTCCCTGGCTTGGCCTCTCCACTGCAGAAAGAGCTGCATTCAATTCTCAGGGACAAAGGAGTTTTTTTCCCACCCCTCACCACCCAGCTCCTCAGTATACTGGAACACCATATTGACTGTTTGACAGGAAACAGGTTGAGCTCAGAAGGCGCTTGACCCTGAGAGCGCATTTTCATTATTTAGAGGTGTTTGTGCAGCAATGTCAACTTTTCAGAGGAAAGAATAGGGGAGAGAGAGTGTGAGCTGTGTTATGGTCATAGACTTTTTTTTTTCTTTGAGGTTTTATATGTATCAAATGCAGAGACATATGTTTTCTATTGGCCTCAGTTGCATTTAGTACAAGTTCTTCAAGTGTCATACTTGTCCACTAATGTAAAAATTTCACAAACTGCCTCCTATTACTTTTTATTCAGTTGAAATTCATTACGCAAGTTTTCACTTTCCTGAAAACTTTCTTACCATATAGTCACTTTCAATAAATTAGAATATGGATTCTGATTAGGTTTGTTTGTCAATTAATAGCACTTTCTGAAAATAACCCTTAAGCAGGAATTAAACATCCATGTTTTTGTATTAAACATGTTTTCTACATAATGTTCTAAAATGATATGTATTTTCAACAGCTGTAGGTGGAATATCATCACAAAAATAAAGGCTTGATGTGAATTGAGTTGCTGAAATAAAAACAGTTTTAATATCATTCATATGTATTGGAGCTCATTATATAATAAAGTAATCAATAATCTAGCAAATACAGTTTGCATGACTGTTTTTAAAGTTCTTTGTTTCACTTCCCCAATGTTGTTTTTGGTAATTTTACAGTCCATTCTGAAGTAATATCTCTAGCTATGCAGGTTTACAGTATGTAACAGATAAGGCATTTGCAACTAAGTTCCAAACTCCCACCTTCCCAAAACAATCACAGAGCCTCCTCTTATGAAAATAAAAACCGCAGAAGTGCTCGATTTTATGTAGGATTATGTTCTTACCAGTTGAACTTTGTATTTATTTTTTTTATTTGTCAAATTACAACCATAAGCTCTGACATATGAAGCTTAAGCGAAAATTCAGACTGGGAGACTGAACAGCTGATCCGCGTCATCCACTCACCACGCCTCTGCCGCTGCCAATCAGGACCCGGGGACTCGTGCCGCTCCAGCCAATCGTCGTTTATGTATCCCTTTAATCAGTCTAGCCGCCTTGGGGCGTCCTGCTTGTCAGCCGTGCTTCGACCCACCTCCTCCCCATCTCCACCTTCACCCCGACGGACTCCCTCCGGACTCCTTCTCCTCCAGGCCTCGCTCCATCACCAGGATCGGACCCGGGGGGAAGACTACCCTGAGCTTCGTACGATCCGATCACCTACCCTTGGTGATCCTCAGCTCAGAAGTCTTCTACCGGGTTCGAGCCCCAAAGAACTTTTTGTATCATTAAATTCTTCTAACTGATATTTTCTCTCTGTGTGAGTCGATCCAGATTGAAATATCCATTATTGAGAAGTAAGGGAAAAGAATAGAAAGAATCAATTTTTTTTAATAAATAAAAGTCATTGTGTATGTGTATTCACCCCACTTTGATAGCCTTGAACAAAACTCAAGGCAACCAACTGTGTTCTGAACTCTCCTCATTAGTAAATATAATTCTTTTGTGTGTAATTTTATCTTTGTCTAAGCACAGCCTTTGGGGCTGTTGGCAGAGTGATAGACCTACTAGTCCTAGATGTAGCCATCTGCCTGTCCGTGTACCGGAAGGCTCTAATATGATGTGTCTATTGATGTATGAATGTGCGTGCTGTTATGAGTGTGGCTCTAGCGTAAAGTGCTTTGAGTGGTTAAAATGACCAAACTGCACTACATAAATTCAGTCCATATACCATTTGACTCCTGATATCTCTAGATCTTTGCTGCACGGCTTCACTCCTTCCCTTTTCCCCCCTTTTTCAGTATAAAACCACTGTGATTAAAGGCAGTAAGTACCAAAAATATTTTAAAAAATACAGTCATTTTGTGACAGTATGAGAAGAGAGGGGCAAGATGATGTACTGATCAAGTTACAACAAAACTGAACTTTTTGACTAACCATCACACACTGCACATCACCCATGTAGCATTATTCACAGAGAAACCTGGTGGTGGCAGAATCATGCTGTAGGTATACTGTTCATGTGGTGACAGGAGAAATGGGCAGAAAAGGTGGAAAGATAGGTGAAGCTAAATTTAAGGCAAGACTGGAAGAAAATCTGAGAGAAGCTGCCAAAGACAGACAATTGGATGGAGGCTCACCTTTCCGTCAGGCGACAGCCTAAAGTAGCAAAGCAATGGTTCAGATTGATGCGCGCGTATGTGCTTAAAGATGCATATGCAAATCTGTGGAAAGAGTTGAAGCTGATGTTCACAGATGTGATCCATCCATTCTTACTGAGCTTGATTGACTTAGCAAGCATAAAAGGCAAAGAAAATATTTAACTACATATGCAATGCTGGTAGATTCATACTTTGACTTGCAGCTGTAGAAAACTGTGGATTGTCAAAAATTCCTTGAATCCATTTTCACCATGAAGGAAGTGCTAAGAGGTGCATCATAAGAAAAATCCTCAAATTTTATTCTGGTATTTTTGGTGAATATTTTTTGGGATTGAAGCAGAATGAAATGAAACTGGAAGCTTTTCTCTTATTTGCTCAAACGGTCATTTCGCTATTTGTCTCTTTCAGAAACACAAATAACTGACCAGCACAAAACAGAAACAATTGACACCATGACAATGAAGAAATACATCTTATAAAATACAGACTTGAAGTCTGTGGGTCTTACTTTAAACAATGAAGGGGAATGATTAATTATTTTTAATCCACTTATAATCAGTCTGCATCTGACAGTGATTTATGTTTCAGTGCAATAGAAATCTTATGTTTTTTAATTAAAGATAGAGTGTTCTGTGTGCTAAAGTTTCAGTTAAGAATAAATATATTCATTATTGCACTTAAGTTCTGTTTTTATTTGCATTATTTAAATACACAACTAACCTGGAGTGTTTCTTTTGCTGTTTATTTGCTGACGTTTAAATAAATTCTCATGAAATTCTTCTCCCCCAACCCGTCTTCACATTTAGCTAATGACTGGCAAATGGTTATTGTTTAATTTTCAGTTAGAAATACAAGAAAAATCTTAGTTTGCTGACTGAACTGTGAAGGTAAGTTTATGTCTCTGCCCATTATAAAAGTGAAATGTCACTCAGGTCGAAGTCTTTTAGGATCAAAACTGATGTTTTAATTTACATGACGGTTCCTTGGAATGTTTTATCCCCATTAAACTTCTCGTTTTGCATATGGTTTGTTGCCATTTCTTACGCACATTGCAAAGTGGCGTAACGTATTCTAGAAAGTGCTTCGTCATTCAGTTTGTAGCATTTTCCTGCTTGGTAAGCATAATTTATTTTAATGAGAGCTCTACACAGCCGCTCAGCAGAGTCAATGGGTGTTTATTTGTGATAAAGTATTTATAAAACTTTAAAATTGCATCACATATTTTGCAAACTTTTGCCTAATAATCTAATTAAGGGTGCATTGTCAAAAAGTTGTGTAAGAGCTCATATTTTAAACAGTGCTACTTTCCTTTTTAGCTCTAACGGTTTACCAAGAACACACCATTCTTTCTCACATATTTAAAAAACAAACTACATAAATTATATTTCTTTTTTCAGAACATTATTATAAAATATAACCCATTTGATATTACAGATCAAACTGCAAATGGAGGGAAGAATGCAGCACCTGTTGTCTTCGAGCACCTTGTCCTGCAATGTCTGTCCACCAACCTCCATCATGAGTTCCCATGGAAACTATCAGCTGTGGTAGCCTAAAATTTGGGCAGGAAGGACGTTTGTCAACTTCATTCCGGGACTTTCCCAAGGGGAAAAAGAAACACAAAGCCATAAAAGTGTTTTACTTATTTGTAGACATTGACTTCAGCAAACAACACTACACTGTGCTTCATTTAACCAGTTAAAACACTACAGAGGTCTGTATTTTTGCAGGGAAAGCAAGGAACACAAGATGCGGTCTTTTGTTTCTTTGTCCATTCTTGTACAAAGAAAAATGTTGTAGAAAATGATATTTTAGTATAGTTCTTCAAATCCAGGCCTGAGGTCCGGTGTCCTGCACCTTTAGATGTGTTCCTGTTCCAACACACCTGAATCAAACGGCTGAATCATCTCCTCAGAATGGAGTGAAGTTCTCCAGAGTCCTGCTGATGACCTGAATACTTGCTCAGGGTTTGATGAAGCAAAACCACATCTAAAAGTTGCAGGACATCTGCCCTCAAGTCCTGGATTTGAAGACTCCTGTTAGTTTAGCTTAGAGTACAGCTTTGAACATAAAATCTAAACATAAATCGTTTAATGCAACAGTTTGCCTGCTCCTCTTAATTGAATTAATAGCTTAGGAATAGCACATTTTACATCTGTCAATAGAAAACACATCCATGCACACTTTCTATACAGACAGATTTAAACACACTAAATAAAAACTCCTAAAACCTTGTCAGTGTAAGATACTCACATCAAGTCCAGATTGTAATAGTTACAGTTGATTGTTTACCAAAAAATTAAAAGATAAAATTAGACTACAATGTGATTCTACAAACATGGATGTTGTGCAGCCCAGTCTCATTCTATGTGTCTGAGCTGGTGCCTCCCCAGCAGCTGACCATGCAGCTTCCCCATAAAAAGCTTGACTGAATATTCTTCCACAGATCATAAAGGATTATAGGCACCTCTTGTGAACACTGAAAGGAACAAGTTTGTATAGTATCTGATGGATCCACAGATAAATGCTCCATTCCTAGAGAAGGCGACTTGTGATCTGAGTTTTGACAATTTTGGATTTATTTACCATTTTTACTAGATTTTGCGTTTATCTGTATTGGGTGCTTTGCTCATTCACAATTTTGATATTTAACTTTTGTAGTGTTAACATAATGTCATTAATAATCATCCTTGGGTTCATCTGTTGCCTCAAATAGAACTGCTTTCTGCTTGTGGTCTCTTTGTGCTTTCCCTTCAGTGATATAACACCAGTGTTTGTATTTATTTATTTATTTTTTAAACTGACATCAACATGATATTTCCTGTCTTCTGCCCATATTTGGGTCCCCCTCACTCCCAGTATCAGCCTTTAAACCACCATTCTTGAAGCAAACATTAAAGCTTATTAAAACCACCATCGTAAACCACACCAGCATAATTACCTACGCTCATCCACCCTCACTAAAGTCATTTTTTATGTTATTTGAAGTACGAAAAATTGCACAGTGTCACAGCTTGGACAGGAAATGAGCCAATTTGCAAAACTTTGAAAGACTTTGTGTCCAAAATTGATTTAATGAGGACAGGTCAACAAAATCTAAAAGCAAAAGGTTCTGTGTGATAACAAATTGTAGGAAATTTTTCAAAGACTCTTTCAAAGTAAACTGGTTGGAATCAGCTCATGTTTTTATTGCCCAAATGCTACATTTTAACACAGGCTTTAAAAGTTTCTTTTTTTTTTTTTTTTTAAAGGGAGGGATAAAAAATAATTCCTCTTTAACAAAGCAGAGCTGCAGCTATAAGTAACTTTATCCATCACTACATTTATTAGCTATTATATTTTATCCTTTGAGTGCTTTTCCCTCAGCTCACAAAAGCATATTTTCTACTTTGTTTGTGCATCTATAATTATTTGATTGTGCAAAGGTGCAGCAGTGATGAACAATAAGCCAACAATAAAAAAAAAATCTGAGATTTATGAAAGAATATACCATGAACTCATTGAGTCATGTGACTTCCTGGAATCTAATCAAAAAGAATTGTTCTACGAATCTAAATTATATGCAAGACGAAATATCAACAAATGTACATGCTAAACAACCAGTGAGTTTACATTGTTTTCTTTGTTGATCTGTTCTGGTTCTTTGTGGTGCTTAAAATACATTAATTGTTTCACTTGAAATCAAAGGGTTGTTCATCTTGAAAGCATGAAGCATAAATAAATCTCAATAAGTATTTCTTTTCAAAACACTAAATCCATCCATTGTTTCAACTCTCATGTCACTAAGGTGCTGTGGGGTACCTGCTGTAATTAAAAAAATATATTTGTATAAGATTATAAAGAACATAAATTATAATAATTGCTTCAAAGAGTGTCACTGGATTGCTGCACTAATAATAAGGCAAAGGGTTACAATTAAGACTGAGAAAATAATGTTTCAACTAGATAGTTAAAAATACAGATAAATTTAGTTATCGTAATTAACAGTTTTTATGATTTGCCTCCTGTAAATTATTTCCTTGTGGTTTCCATTTTATCATCACTTTGTACGGACGAAATGATGGACAGCATTGCAAGGTAAATCCTTCATTTTCCCTTGACTGGAGAATTTGGGAATTTTTAGAGTTGCAATTTTCTGCTATTCTTTCAACTGGTGTTTTTATGTCCACATACCATATTTACTCTTTTAACTGTCAAATTTGATGCTCACTTGTAATTTCATTAATTTTAGTGATGTGTCGGCATTCCTCATGTTGGATATAACTTCTCTTGATAAGAAGGTGGAGTTTCTGAAAAAATATTGGGATTCTATGTGTGAGATCTGGACATATAAATAAATATAACACATCTGAGTTTTATGATTTTTTTTGTAAATTTTTTATTTGATTTATTCAGGTCATTATATTTCCTGTAATAAAACCTACCTGGACATTTTTACATAGTGAACACTGGTTCCCTCTAATTTCCATTTCAATAGGTGCAAAAGCAAGCAAATACATCAATTATTTCCACCTCGTTTAACAAACAATGCAAGAATGTTTATGTAGCTCATAATTGAGAACCTATCGGAAAAATAAATTGTTTTATCCCCAAACCAACATAACTTAAGTGAGCTGAACTCACAGAACTCCCTTGCACATGCCCTGATATTAAAGATTTAAAACTTTGTGAATTAATCTTTAATCCTGGAAGTGTTAGGCAATGAGAGCAATATGTTACTTGTCCCCTTACCTCCAGGGTAGTTGGCAACCATGAGAGCTCAGTGTAGTTTGAGTTGTGACCTATTTACCTAAGAGTTACTGATTTGAAAAGAAATTACTGCAACAAAGTTAAATCTCCTCTACAAATATGATTAATATATATACTATAATACAAAAGGAGCAAATTAGAATGTGGGAAAACAGTTTTCAAATATATAAGGAAAACCTTCAGGTTCATGTTGTGTAAAAAAAAAAGCGTGTTTTTGCAAAGAAACATTCATTCTAAATTACCCTTTGAGATGTTAGAGAAATTTTAGATTGTTAACCCTAGAGGACTGGAGCTGGCTCTGTGTATTGAGTACTAGGGCATCTCTTTCCCCCCAAGGTCAGCATTTTATGCTTGACTGTACTCTTTGGGGCTGATTAAATCTGATTTGCACAGACAAAAATCACAGAGGTATTTTCATACCTCAAAATTCTAGAAGCAATGATGGATTCAAAAGTTTTTCTCTGACATAAAATGATTGAGAAACAGAACAGTGAAGTAGGAGTGGGAAATTTAAAATGAATAGGATCATTATGTTTTGAGGCCCGAAAAAAGGTGCTTAATGTGGAGGATGGGGGGCCCATACACATCTAATTTCTGTTAAACATTTATTGTCATAGGTGGTCACTTTAAAAACCTTTTGTAGATAAAAAAAAAATGCAAAAAACAATAAAATTTGGTCTCATTTAACCAGAGCACTTTCACCAATGTGCTTAGTTATGTGCTCTATTTGAGTTATTATAAACTTATGACTTTCTTTGTAACCCTAGATTTGTAAAGTACAAGACTAATATCTATCCTGTTGACAAATTCTCCCTGCTGAGTTGTGGATTTTCCAGCTGCTGCAGATTTACCAAGGGCCTTTTAGTTGCTGCTTTGCTTACTGCACTCCTTGCCTGGCCTGTCAGTTTGTTTGGATGGTTTTGTCTAGGTAGGTTTTGAGATGTGTGACAGATTTTCTATGTAGAGATGCTGGATAGAATCTAGGATGTTCATTGCTTGGGATTATGGTTTTTTTTTTTTTCTTTAATTCATTTAACTCATCATGGAATACAAACTCCACATTTTACAACAGCTACAGCTTCTGAAAATAGTTAAGTTCAATTAGAAATTTTCTATATAACCCTAAGCTAATTTTTTGTATTTTTTTTAAAAGTAGACAATGTTCTTAGCTGTTTGGTCATATAATTCAGAAATTTAGATAACTTAATCATAATAAACCACAATGTAACACCTAATATACAGTAAATTTGCACCAATGACATATTTTCCTGTTTTCATTTATGACTGGGACGGTATGGTTATGTTTGCCAGTGGTCATGTTTAGCCATCCAGGATGAAAAGCTTTCAGTAACACTGACAATTTGAGTGTACTAAAACTAAAATTAATATAAATATATCATTTAAAAATATTGCCCTTATAATTTAATTCTTTGCACTTAAAAAATCTACACTGATTTTAAATTTGCTGTGACAGAACATGTTACAAATAAATCCTACTGGGGCATTTATTACCATATTGTAGTTGGTCAATGGTGTATATAAGGTATGAAATTACCTTAAAGTAAAGATTCAGAGGAGTTAGTCTCTTTGTTCGACAACTTTAAAAGTATTTTATTGAGAAGTGTGTTTCTCAAAATGAAAAATTTAAAAAGTCATTAAACACTAATATAATGAGCAAACATATCTAGAACACACCTGAAAACCAGTACAGATTGACAAGGCTCTTTGGGGGCCCTCAAATCAGACAGACTTGAGTTTATAGATGAAATAGCCACATTTCAGTGAAATTCAAGTGAAAACTGTTATGGAAGTTACTAAAATATTACACGAAAACATCTAAATGGAATTACCTTTGACAGGCTAAAGCTTGACTGTAGAAAGAGGAATGAGGTGAAGTGGAAAACTGTCCTGTGGCTTAATGAATCAACATTTAAATTCTATGTCCTTTGGGCTAAAGAAGAACCATCTGGCTGGGTATCAGCACATAGTTCAAAACCCACCATCTGTGATAGTTTGGGGGTGCATCAGTAAACATGAATTTAGCAAGTTGCACATTTTACAAGACACAATAAATGTGGATACAGGTTTATTTCCAAATATTTGGAGCAACTTATCTGGCATTTTCTCTTTTTTATTTATGAACATTACCAAAAATCACAATTCACATGGAGAAAGGACAAAGCATCCTAAAACACTCAGCTCTGCAGAGCAATGAAAGGAACCAGCTGTCACTGTCAGGACACTATGTGAGGGCAGCTACTGCTGTCCACTATAGCTTCTAGTTTGTCCACTGTGACCCTCTCCACCACAGACTTAAGAATGTCCAACCTTCTGCCAAAGGCCAAACTGGCTTTTTTCACAAGGTATTGAGGCAGCTTGGTGCTGTGCATAGGAAAAACAATGAATTCCCTGAATTCTTGCTCCTGTCCATTCTTAACACAATATCCATATAATCTGAGTTCTTTTACATGTAGCAGGATCTTGAGTTGTATTTAGAATCCGCTGTGCACAGTTCAACCAATGGAGCTAAAACAGTTCCTTATAGGACGCCATAGCTGTACCTTACTTCTCAAAAATTATAGTTCCCTAGTCTTACAAACTTGGGTTGCTTTGACAGGAAGTCTGTTAAACTCCATTTCCTGCAACCTGCCTTTCCAGGGGCTGAATGGTGGTAAAGCCACTTGAAAAGTCAAAAGAGAAGATTTGCATAGATTTGCGACATCCAGGTTCCTGAGGTTATACATAAGTCCTAGAAAGATCCTTTTCTAATGTCCACCCATAGGCCTATTGGAGCCATTAATGCCTATTGGCCTCACAAGGAAAATGACAGACTGCTCCAGAACCTTGTCCTAAAACATCAAAAAAAAGATTACAGTGGCTGTTGGGATTTTATTACAGTACCAAAAGAAGGAAATAAGAATTGGTTTCCACTTGTCTTGCTTGTTTTTTAAGATGAAAGATCGAAAATATGGACAGTCTAACCACTTCACAGACAAAAGAATCTATGAACTCCCATATTTCCATTTGAGTACACGTTGATTCATGTTTGGCTCATATTTACAATATGCAACTCCCTGCTTTGAAATGTTTATACTGACGCAACCTCTCATATGCCAGCATTTTATTTGAGTCAATATAAGACCCTTCTGTTGCACCTCATCTAGAAAGGTGAGCACACACTTTATTTTACTCTTCTGTAAACCACGAGTTTTTTTATTAAAGAAAAAAAAAAACGAGACATGACGAGAAAATGAGACTCACTTCCACGATTCCTTTGTTTGCTGCTCTTTTTCTTCTGAATGTCATTGTCTGTCTGCAGTCATTTTTTTGTACTAACAAAACAAGAACAACAAAGAAAGTGACACAACATGATTGGTCTTCACTGAAATGCAATCAAGCTTTTGATGAGCTCTTGTTCTCTGTTCTATTTCCATTTCCTTCTCATTTGCTACTATCTGCTGTTACAGATTGCAGGTTCGGAAATAAATTAAAACAATGAGACATTCTTAAGCTACAGATCTGTTTGACCCAAGACTGCCTTTTAGAACACACAATGCCTGATTTTTACTGATAGCCTGAGATTTACAATTACTCTGTCCAGATCAGCGCTTCAAGGAGTGATATTGATCGCCTTAAGAGGATTATTTGTATGATCCCCCATTTTCCATCCCATTTTCCTTCTGGATGTTAAGCCACTTAAAATTAGGGTTGCCCTTTTAAAAATGATGCTTATGGTAATTCCCATTAGCTTCATCATCTGATTAAATTAAGGATAAAATAAGCAAGAAAATAGCAATGTCTCCTCCTTGAAGTGTGAAGAATTACTGTGGAGATGTGATTTGCAGACATGGTTGTCAGTTTTCTGGCTCCAGCTTTGGAAGAGGAGCCATTTCCTCTGTTTTCCTAAGAGGTTTATTGCATTCCAGCACAGTGGGACTGTAGCGCTTTGTCGTGGAAAAGGCCTAGATGCTTAGGATAAAGGGTTATTTCCCTTTCTGCTCAAAGGAAAGGAAGAGACACATCTGTCTACGTTCTGTTTTATCTTTCCCGTTCTTTCACTTGTTTTATCTTCCATCCTAATCTGCTCATCCCAACTCACTTAATCTAGGGAGCCTACGTGACCGAAGACTGTGATGACTCCTTGCGAACCACTCACTGTTTCTGTTAGATTGTCCTCTCAAGTTGGCCATGAGAGTTTTCAGCAGGTCAAATGGTGTGTGATTTAATCAGTATACTGGCTCCTGTGTTCTTTCCTGCTTTTGGTTTGGATTTCACCCAAACTTATGTTTTAAGTTAAAGACAAGATACCACTGAGTGCACAAACTTCTGCATTCATATTCATACATTCATAGAAAGGAGATGTAATAAAAACAACCAACTCCACCTTTTGGGAGTTAGGAGGTCGAGGTTTAAGGCTTTAGTTTATATGGACAAGCAATTTATATGCACCTGAGCAGCAGCAGCACCCATGTGAGCTTGATAGCTAACACAGTCAAAACAAGTATGGTGTGTGCATACATGCATAACAGTGTCAGATTTATTATCCATGGCAGCGCTAAGCTTGTCAGCCTTGACCAAAGGCACCTTACCTGTAGTGGAAAAAATGGTGATTTGAAGCCGAGAAACACGCTACTATTTGCACAAGTATGAACTTAGGCAGCAGCAGTCTTTCACTGTCAATTCCCAGCTAAAAAAGCAAAAGGAAACTGCTGCTTGAAATAATAATAATAGTTCTAAAGAATTCTTATAGGAATAATAGAAAGTAAAAATGGACAAATACATTTTTCTCAAATTTAAAATACAGCTAAAAAACTTTATGCTAGCCTCATGTGAACAACAAGTAAAGATAGATTTTTTCATAAGGTTTTTCCTAGTTATTTTAAACAAGCCAATGACATCTAGCTTGGGCTGGTACTATGTGTGCTGTTTTTAAAGCATATGTAAATGTTTTTGTTGGTTAACAAAATTCATCTCTGACACCAAAGTACACTCACCAACAGCTTTATTATGAGCATCTTGTTAGGTTGGACCCCCCTTTGCCTTTAGAACTGACTTACTTGTGTCACAGATTCAACAGGGTGTTGGAAACATTTCTCTGAGATTTTGGTCTTGATAGCATCATGCAGCTGCTACAGATTTATCAGCTTAACATCCATATAATATCCCATTGCACCACATCTCAAAGGTGTTCTGTTAGATGAACATCTGGGGACTGTGGAGGCCATTAGAATAGAGTGAAGTTAATGACATGTACAAAAAACCAACTTAACCGTGTCAACCAGCCATTTCTATCCATGTTCATTGAGTATTTTAGTGCCTGTGCATTATCTATAAACCAATATGTAGTAAATTAATGCAGATGTCTCATGAAAAATAAATTAAGAAAATTACTAAAATTAAACAAAAAAAATTGCAGAGTTTATGTCTGAATAAGACTGAGAATGTTGACATTACAGTGTAGGGTTGAAGGAGTCGTTCTACCTCTCTTTTGTTACAGAAAGACTGGGGTGAAAGAACTGTTTTGTCCAATTAAATGAAATATCACCTACGACAGAAGGAGCTGTTTGTCTGCGACAAAACAGACAAGATGGGAGTCATTGTTAACAATGTGGAGGACATGACTTCAATAGAGTGGGAACAGAAAAAAAATCCACTGCATTTCAAATTAACTTGTCTGCAGACAACGTAAAAAAACATTTGCCTTTTGGAATTTTTTCATTAAGACTCTTGGCTTTGTGTGTGTTATTGAACACGTCTTACATAAAAAGCCGACTGTCTTTCAGATGTCTATAGTGTCAGATCTGACTAATCCCAATGTCTCCCTACCTGCTAACCCTTTGTCCTACCCCTACAGCTTACACAATCATGCTGAGATGCTACTTTGTTTTTGTGAAATAAGAGTACATGTATTTGCAAAGAAACACACATTTTCCTTCTTTAAAATATATTTAAAAATCTGTTTTGATTGTTTTGAGTTTTGTATGTGGATTTATGGCAGCTTTTTCTTATAGCCCTTTCATAGCATTGCATATCTGTTTCAGTTGAGATTATATGACCTCTGATTCAATCTGGATCCCAGCTACATCAGGAAGCCACAAATTGTTTGGGAGACACCAAACAGCAAAAAGCAGAAGACAGCATTATACCACATAAATATATATCACTGGTACAGAATCAGTACAAGACCTACAACAATGATACCCCAATGACTAAAAACGTCACTAGATCTCATATTATACTACACAGATGTTCTATCAACACTAATGAAGACTCCTTTACCTTTGTGTGACACATGCTTGTAGCAGCTGAGACAATTTGATCTACATTACTCATGCTAATATTTAATTGATCATTTGTCGTAGATCTTGCAGAAAGAACTGAATGTTCATTTTCACATCATCAAATTTGATTGTGTATCAACTTCTTTCATTAGCAGTATTTTGATCTTAAATGAATAATGAAGCGACTTCTTTAAGACTTGGATAAGGGGTATGAATATGACCAGAAAATAGGTTTTTAATTGGATTTTGAATTCTTTTACCACGCAGTTATCAGTAATGGTTATCTCAAGATCTTGACAAGTGTAAATGCAGCGGTAATTAGAGCTCAGCAACAGAGGATGCAACCCCAGACGGCCTGCAGTGTCCTGACTGTGCAGCCAGACTTTTCCAGCTGGAACATCTCCACTCACCAGCTGTAAGATTTCAGCTACAAACCTGGGGGGCCTGGCAACATAACAAACTGCCCAATAACTGTGGACCATTGGAGGAGAAAAACCATCATCTTGTTCTAGTTGTTAGATGGGCACAACTGTTTTTGTGTTTTCCTAATTTCTTTGTTCTTTTTTTCCCTACAAGTTGTTTGGATAGGCAATTTGTTGAACACTACTCGTGATCCAATGACAGCAGCTTGTCAATGTCGAGAAATGGAAGAATCCAAATATAAGTTGCAGATATCCTGTTGAGATCAATGAAATCAACAAACAAGGGAGATGTGGAACCTACCATTTATCACTAACATCCACTCTTATTTGAAAAGATGGCACTGAAATTAATGGAGTGTTTTATTATTTTCCAAGTTCCACTAGGCTATCTTGAGAGTTAATAAATCTGTCAATAGTAAAATTTCCTCTCACAGATGAGAAAATGTATTTCTCTGTTCAGCACTTAGATATTCTCCATAAACTATACCAGTTTTTAATATATATATTTATTTATTTTTACAATTGAGTGAAAATGTAGAAAATAAACAGAAATGTCTATGAAGCAATGACTGTGTCAATGTTATAATGGTGCATTTGAGTTATGTGTCTGGATAACACAGGATGGTAGCCTCCCCATTACTAACCCTCCCCACCATCTGTGCCACATCTCACTCGGGGCTATTCTACAACATCTTTTTGTATCATTTGTTGTCTCCCAGCTTGTTTCCTGTCCTCTGCTTCTTTTCTATATCAGTGCTCACAGTAGTATTGATGTTGTAGATCATAGACCTTAAACAGTATTTTGGGTGTTTTACCCTGTAAAACTGATCTTGTCTCATATAAATATTTGGTCATCAAAATGTGCTTCTCAATACAATGCCAATACAGTGATGGGAAAATAATTCACTCCTATCACAAAGCAGTTTGATTTACTCATTTGTGAATAAAGTGTCATTCGATACTATTAAGTCTAACAAAGCCAGAAATTATTCTAGTCGGCTGAATATCTAATTAATTACCGTAACAAAACAATAAAATCTCACAAACTGGTAAAATTTTGTGCAGTTTCATAAAAGCTGTCTCAGAGAAGCGTTCATCTTTCAACAAAAACATGTAAACTCTGGTGATACCATTGTAGACTGTGACGGGAAAAGACTATTTTTCTAAATATTTTAGAAAGCTTTCCAATGCTGGGGGATTTTGACTTCCATCACAGAGTAAGAAAGGATATTTTAACAGCTAATTTAATTGCCAAGCGTGTCACTGTATGTTTTGAGAGCGTCCTGTTCCAAGTCCCAGAAAAGGACTGACTCTGTGTTTATGTCTCAGCCTGAGATCCCGTTGGCAAGAAAATCTGCAATTTGCCTTTCCCAACAACAGATGCTGTGTATAAATTATGCACTGAAGTCATTAGAAAATAATTTCCTGAATGGCAAAATGCAGGGGGAAAAAAAGCATTTGTGTTATTTAGTGCCTCGAAAGTGAGCTCGAGTTGAATTTTCTTATACTTGTGAATGTGAAGTGGTAAGAGCAAACACCTGACAAGTTCAGGTAAAATATATTTTATTAACTTTTTTTATGCATTTCATGCTCCTCAGGACATGCCCCTGTGAGAGCCATTTGGTGTTTGTTGATCCTAACACTCCGCGCATTCCTGATTATCTTTCAAAGGTGGTGATTGAAGTGATGATTCTCATCTTGACTGTTGGTGTATAATTGGGCAGGGTATCTGTTGTTAGTCTCTGATGAAAGCGCTCCTCTTATCCACAGCTGGTCTGCTACCTTTGATGGCACTTTTTTTTTAATCTTTGTGGTGCAAACGCACTAAAACTAATTTACTTATGAGGCATCAAAAATTGTTAAAGATAATAAGATGCCTACACACACAATTATAGCAGTCTTGGCCAAACTTCTTAATAAAGTACAGGAAGGATGGAAAAAATGGTGATTTGTGTGGGCAGGTGGCTCAGGGGAGGTCAGACGAACCTAATGTCTTCTGACAGCTGAACGTGCAGTTTCCTCACTAAAGCAGCAGGCATCAGCATAATTCCAGCTATATGATGGGGACAAATAATTAAACTAAAACCACCTAAAAAAATTAGGTGGACAGGGGGGTTACATCCTATCATGACCCTTTGAGCAGGATGCGAAGTTTAATCAGGAGGCTAAAAACTTTATCCTTAATTAAAAAAAAAGGAAAGCTGTCCATCACAACTGTTCATTTTCATGAAATTAGAGATTCTCTTAACTTATTTCAGGACAAGTTTTTCAGCCATTAATATTTTTTTTAACCTAATTAAAGCACTTGCAGATTGGTTTTACCTATCTTTCCATCTTTCATATTTTAAGGCGAAAACCAAAATTACTTTTCTGCAGTTCTCAATTATCTTTGTGCGAGTTTTTGATGGTAAAATTTTTCTTAAATAGAAGTGGAAAATAGTTCAACAACACTCTTCAAATTAAACAAAGGGAGTGGCGGATCATATTATTCCCACTACCAAACCTTGCTTCGCACCAGATTTTGTTAGTTCAAGCACTGAAAAAAATAAAATAACCCCTAACTAGGCAACAAGAAATAATGACTTTCATCAAGACCTGAGGTGAGGATTTGACAACTATTTGACAACCAATTACTCAGGAAAAAAGTTTGAAATTCCCAAGTTAGTTATATTGATACAACCTGTCACATATAGTAGAAAAGTAGTAGTTTCCTCATAGACCTGGTTGCAAACTCCTATTTTGCAGAGTCCATCTATCTTGGCATTAAATAAATACTGTTTGTAGACTTTCGTAGTTGGCACTGAAGGCCAACTCCTGCTTCCACTGCTGCCAATACTCATTAGATCAGAGATCAGTTGGTTGGGATTAAGACAAATCTATAAAGGTTCATTTATCCTTCAAGAAAAGGTATAAGCCGATAAATAGTCCAACTCAAACACTTAATAAAATTGCTCCAATATTTATATCTAAAGAAAACAACTGCATCTTTATAGATCAGCATCCATGCATGTCTTAAGGAGTCTAAATCGACATATTAGCCCTTTAATATCACCAAGGAAATATTGGTGATCTCTAAAAACCAGCTCCTTCCTGGTTTGCAGTGTCTTCTAGGAGTACCAATGCATTAATTTAACAGGCGCACGACTGTCACCACGGTATTTAGATGTTTACAGCAATCAGTCTGTGTTAACCTGTGGCGCTTCACCCTGATGATCATTCGGGAAGAGAAATGTGATGATGAGAAAACGTTGATGAAATGTCATGCGGACTTTGATTTAAGATTTAACTTATTGGTGTTTTTTTATTATTTGAAAGGTTCTTATATGTATGGCTCACCAGCAGAAATTTGTTTTGAATGCTTAAAATAAAGTGAACCAGTACATGCACTTTTTTTTTCCACACAACCTTTAAAAAATGACATACATCAGTTTTGTGGATATGCCATGTTTATAAATTAAAACCTGTGGTCTTCGTGAAAGCTGGATTAATCCTAAACTAATGCAACTCATTTAAATGTGGGCAGCACAGAGAGATGCAGGTTAATCTATTAAGCTATTTTAGGAGCAGATTTTCCTTTTTCTTTCGTTTCAGAATTAGAAAAATATGCCAACTCAATTGCCGACATGTTTGCTATTCAATGTCGTTCCAGTTGACCTTGTGTGGATAAACAACTAAAGCATTATTTTTATTATTCTGCTTTAAAATTTCACACTTTTTAGCACTATGTAACATTTGACAAGTGTTTCTATACAGCCCCAAAAGCTGACAGTGGATATTTGACTGGAGCTTTAAAAATTATGTAGCTTTATGTTATTTAAACTAAAGTTTAATCAGTAAGACTTTTATAACAAATTTATGTCAGATCATGATTTCTTGGTTAATGTCAACTTTGTATTAAAAGTGTCATGATTTACCGAATGACACTTTGACAACAGTTATAAATATTCACGACGACTTACTCATGTTCATGACAGGTGTCATGTCATGTTTATGACGGTGTCGTGACAGTCTTATTCACAACCCGTCAAATAAAGTGTTACCCTTTATTCTTCTCTCTAATTTTGCATCATTTAAAGGATGCAAAATGTTGATATTTCACACTAATGTGCACCAACTATAATACAGTTTTGGCACACATGTATACAGCTTGTAAAGGTTTCCTGTTACTGACGATTTAAAGATGCCACAATCTGCACCTGGACTCTGGGGTCTGCTTGATGTCTTTAGTTTTTCATGAGGTAATGTTGTGACATCAAGCTAGTTTCTGTCTGTAGAAAAATCAGTCCTTTAGTAGAACCAGTAAAGAACTGCCTATAGCACCAGCAATGGCAAAGCACTCAAAACATGTTGATCTGAGCTCTTTGTTAGGAGTTATACTTACTTAACTATATATCTTCTTAACTATAAAGATTCTCATTACTGCTCTGCAAGACAGAATAACTGAATGCTTTTGTCTATTATGTAAATGCAGTTACTTTGGTGGGAACCATAGCCTCTCACCCCATGGATAAAGTGAAAAATCATAGTTTTTAAGAAAACATCTTAGTGCTCTGCACACATATTTGTTTTTTGGTAAGAGTTTAGGACACAATGGGAGACTTTCTGCAAATGAGTAATATCTAAATGAATAAAAATGCAACAATGGAAACTAAATAGAAAGGGTTTGAACAGCCTTTTTTAGATATACTATCTGCCGACTGAACGAGCATCGGTGCATCTGGATTTGTTGCATCTGACGTTTCTAGCCGCAGTTGTCATCTTCTGGTTAAATGATGCGTGAAAGTGAATATCCATCTTCTGTGATCAAAAGCGTTATGTGATGACAGTACGATACATGCATCATAAACAACCTGGCTTGCTTGTGGGAGTGAAAATACCACACTGGGCTCAGAGCCTCAAAGAGAGGAAAACATTGTCAAGCCTTCTTTTATGTGTAGATTTTGACAATACATTTTTAAAACCTTTGTTAGCTCTGTATATTCTTTTGTCCAGACCATTGGTTCTTTCCAACTAACAACAATATTTTTCTTTCTTCAAAAGAAAATGCGTTTTAACCACAGGTCACACTGTGAAGGCCCCCCCCAAAAAATAAACTTTGATTTCAAGAAAGGGAAACAGAAAAGGTAGAGAATCTGTAAAATCTTTTTCTCCAGTATTTGGTCCCAGCATAAATAGCCTGCTGTGTAAGCGTAGGGGGTATTAAGTGATGTAACAAGCTTATTTGTGAAAACAGAAGTGGTAATGTGAATGCAAGTCGGAGGAGGGGTTGTGTCATTTAAGTGCACAGTAAGAAATCACTCAGCCTACGAGAATAAGCCCCCAGGCAACCAACTGAGGTAGGTAGGGGGTGACGTTAGAGAGGAGGGGAGGGGGTTGAGAAACACCATCTACATTAAAGTCTTGTCAACACCTGTGTGGATTTCCTAAATTAAAAAATGTACAACTCTGGAGCTCGAAAGAGCACCGCAGGAGAGTAAAGCTTACGCAGACAAATGCCAAGAAAAAAGAAGTGAGAGATGGACGGTGCAGTCAACGAGAAGTGAGAGCAAAACAGCAAAATGTCTCCTCCTGCTTCCTGTGATTACAGTGCTATTATTTAAATGTCAGTGTCTGTCTGCCTGAGAGTGGGCCTTGTAAAGTCTAAATTGATGTGAGTATTGGACAATGTGGTAAAGCCTTCTTTATTTCTATTAATTTAAATAGGACAAAATGTGTGTGCGTGCGTGTGGGCGTGTGTAGGCGAGTGGGTGTCGGTTTTATTATAGAGAGGAGGGAGGGAGGAAGAGCACTCTTGTCTCAGTCGCAGTGTTGATGCACACAGAACAAGGTTAATTACTTTTCTGACCTTCTCCGGAAGCTTAAAGAAATATTCCAGCCAAAGCCTGAATAGATAGCACAAGAAGAGATGCTGAGTCAATGGCCAAATAGTAAAAAATGAAACACAGCTGAATCTTTAAAGTGTAACCTTATTTACTTTCAGCGTCACTTATCAAATGTTTCAATAAAAAATGCCTGCATTGCTGATTTAACATCAGAGGGAAAAATGATTACTCTTTTTCCCTTCCTCCTGCAGCTCCTGACTGGCTTTTATAAAATATATACACAAAGAATAATTTTATCTCAGAAAATGGTTAAATTGATTTCACTAGTGGGAATGTGGTGGTTTACACAGTGACTTCAGACATGGTCTAAATCTGATACAAGGATTTAAAACAAGAACATTTTATTCGATTTCTCTGCCCTGGCAGAAGTTTTAATCCACACCTCAAACATTCTTCAGCCAGGTGTAATCATGTTGCTGTGCACTGCCAGTCAGCTTGCTGAAAGACAGCTATTAATCTTCTCTCTTGCTTAAATCCATCCATTAATTATCTATACCCGCTCGTCTGTGCAGTACATTGGACCATATAGGTGGGGTAGAACCTCAACAGGTTGCATCACATGCAGGACAAACAACCATGCATGCCCTCACACTTACACCTACAGGCAATGTAGATACTACTTGACCTGACAATTGACAATCATGTTTTTAGTGACAGTCAGAAAAAGCCAGAGGATCTGAGGGAGAACACCGGCAGAGCGAGCAAACGCCACCCTGGGATTTCAACCCAGGACCTCCTTGCTGCAAGGCAACAGTGCTACCAGCTGTGCAGCCCTTGCTTACAAGAAAGGGAAGAAATATTTCTGGTCATGAAAATACAGTCATGCTGTTGATATCAAACATGCTAATGCAAATTCTTATCTCAATTTCAATGGTTTCTGAAGATATGAAGCTTTAAGAAAATAATGCTTCAGGATTGCAATTCTTTGGCACTGTAACATGCACATTTTGAACACTGCCTCAGGGTGTCTTTCAGAAATTTGTTCAGATCTCTAAACATGGAGTGAACATCACAAATCTGGTCAGGAGCATACTGAGGAGAAAATGCGGCCCAGGAGTTCCTGACAAGTCTGTCCCACCTTCGACTGCTCAGGCCACCTATAATTAAATAGATCAACAGCTCAATAGCTACTGTGATGGAAATTATTTTCACAGAGTGAGACAATGTTTCAGTAATCACAGAAAGATCCATTTTTGTCTTTAAGGTGTGTTTTATTAGAAGGCACAGCGTTTGAAGACTCTACTCTCGGAAGTCAGTCAGGAGAAAAGCCCCAAGTACAACATAAATTATATAGTCAAACACTACTTAGTTGCCAGGCAGATTTCAAAGTTATACAATTACTTTAATGGGAGGAAGTCAGACTTTAAAGAACAAACAGGAGGGTATCTGGAGATAACACAGACCCAAGGAAAAAACTGAAAAGAGAACCCGATTCCCCAAACTCACTTCCTTTCTCTCAATCTACCCTTATCAGATATAATAAACATTCTCTCATTTATAGCAGCACAGCTTTGAGGTCAAAAACCCTGTAAAACTCTTCCACTAAAACATAGCAAACAGGAATCCTAAACAACATCCTTCATTTAAAATTTTTCTATCACTCTAAAAGGCTAGCTCAATAGACAGCTACATAGATACCGGCCTACTAACCCATTGGCCCACTGGGAATATTCCTGCCCGTCCGTTCCTGAATCTGGTACATCATATACTTTATATTGATCATAGGTGGCAGCTATGCAGTTTCTTTTAAAACATGCTTAAATGTTGTAGTAATGTTCTGATAATACATTTATTTAATTTATTATCAGATTCATACTGTAACATTAATTTATGTTACAGTATGAAGACGCTCTATTTCTAATGAAGATGCTCTATTTCTAATGAAGATTTAACTAGTCTTGGGACGTTAGAGTGGCTTCAATTGAAACATTTGTACATTTTTACCTTTTAAAGTAAATTTTACATCCTTTATTCCAATACATATGCACTATGATGCATAAAGGGGTGGATCAAAAGCAACAAACATATTTAATAGATGTCACAGAACTTAAGAGTCCTTTGTGGGAAATTGTGGTTCAATAAAATAAGTTTGCTGCTTTTATATGTCAGCAACATAATTGGCAAGAAAACAAACACCATGAGAAGAGCTTAAAGGGACACCACATATAATTCATATGGGGTGACAATGTTTTCCATCTCTATTCCGTAAGATACAAGCAGCATATCAGTTAAGAAACTCACTAAAGGCTCGCTACCAAAGCAGATGGTCTTCCTAATTAGCCAGATAAAGGAAGGGTATTACATATTTTCAACGCACATAGCACCTTTTTATAGCACAATCAAGTAATTATGTTAGCTTCAGTTGTCTAAATGTATCAAAAAGAAATTTGACTTTGCATCACAGCTGTATTTGATGCCTTGAACGTGGCCTGTGTCTCTTTAGGAACCTCTTACCCTTTCCATCTCTCCCCTGTCAGCACAACGCTTCCTCATGCCGTATACTGATGCGTTTTACAACCATTCTTAGTAGCGTTGTAGTTTGTATAATGAGCTCAGCCGATGATCAGTTCCACCAAGTGTTTGCCAACTGCTGCTGCTAGTCTGCAGCAAAAGTTGATTTTACAGAATACCACCCCTCTTTAATGTCATAATTTCCCTGCTCCTGACTCTCTCCTGCTGCCTCTGTCCCTCCCACTCCTGCTGATTGCTCCCACCTGTGCTGCTACCCTAATAAACTCCTGCTCTGTAGTGACTCTGTGCAAGATTGTCCTTGTTGCTGCCTTAAAAACAGTCCCGTCCCATGTTCTTGCTTCTGATGGTGGCTCTGACCGGACCCCTGACCGTCATCTCTGCCTGCTCCTAATTTGTTTAGCGAGTGGCTCTGGTCCTGGCTCTAAACCTTGCTTTACGAACTCTGATTATTTCCTCACAGATTCTGCATCTGTTTTGCCTTCTCTGCCTGCTCTGTTGTGAATATGGACCGTTTCCCTGATTGCTTATTGGATTGATGACACTGAAAGAGTGCACTATGGCCTATCTCACTACCAGAGTTTCCCTCCTTGTTACAATTCTGTTACTCTATAAAACACAGAACAAAAACTAAAGAGATATAATATTCCGCTCAATTTAGCTCTTAAACTACAACTAGAACTACAACTGACATAAGGAATATGCTGTGGCTCATCAACCTTAAATAAAGTTTTTCAGACCTTTTGTCCCAGGTTTTGCAGTGCCACTTTCCCTTTACGGATCAATTTTGAGCTCATCCATGCAACTAGTATACTTGTACTGGCAAATTAGTGTACTAATAATGTCAGGGCACTCTCTGAGTCTAAGAGGGCTTGTGATAGGTTGGACAACAGTGCAAATCTGACTTAATTGCGTTTCTACAATATTTATTAGATTTCAACAAAGTTTAAGCAGTTTTTTTTTTTTTGCCTGTCCTAAGACCTTGCCTCTACAGATTTCCTAACTGAGCCTCTAACAGCATAAAGTCTTGATGACTGTGGTAATGCAACCCTATAACAAACTGGATGATTTTTACAACCGCAAATAAAAACTCTGCTATGAAAACACTTCGAGTAAAACTAATAATTCTTTAAGTATAATTAAAAAACTATATCAAAACTTTAAATTAATAAAGAAATAAGTCTAGTATCTCATGTGATTTTTCATACAGTAATTTCCCTGCATCCTTAGGCTATGCAAATATTTACTTGAAGTGGGTATTTTAGAGATTCTGATGGAGGTGTGATTTTGCTACTTCTCAGGTAAGTAATACAAACATTTAACTATCAGGCACGCACATAATCACTGTAAAGGTCAATTCAAAATGTTCAGGTAAGCTAGCATGAATGGTTTAGGCTGTGGAAGGAAACCAAAATATTAGATGAAAAGACACATATCTATCAAGGAAACTGAAATTCCCCAAAGGAAGGACTTGTTTGAGATTTTAACAATCTGGAAGGGAGCAGGCTGTACTAATAACCACTTTGGTTAGACATTCTTTGTTTTGTTTTTTTCCTATATATAATTAGTAAGGCATATGGTATTTTGGAATTTTGTTTGGTTTCTTTTTCCCAAAATTAACAAAATAATTTAGATATTTATTTGTGGTGTGGTCTTATGCAGATCTCGCTGGCTTTTTTTAAATTTGTTTCAACCATTTCCCACTACATCATCTCTTTCTGATTTACAGTATGAAAGTTTATGGCAAAAAAACCCAAAACCTTTTTGTAGTTTTCATTTGCTTGTATCCTGTGCCAAAGTGTTGCCAAAATAGTGGATGGCGTTTTTGCATTAAAAGAGTTTGCAATGTTGCAATTAAAAGTTTTGTGTTTTTCCTCAAACTTCTTCTTACTTCAAAGCCAAGAGAAATTTGTGTCTGTCTGATTTCAGAGCCAACAGCAGAACATAATAAATTTCTAATGCCAGCATCAACATACAGTTGTTCTTGATATTCAGGTCAGCCAGTCCACTGTAATGTCTGGCAGATGTGATTGATGACAAAAAGGTTTTTGATACTGTTCTTAAAATGTGAGATACTATCCGTTTTATATTATGGATAGGGACATTTTTATGTTATTTATAAGTTATATTTTTCACTT
Source organism: Brachyrhaphis terrabensis (assembly GCA_903067065.1). Lineage (NCBI taxonomy): Eukaryota > Metazoa > Chordata > Actinopteri > Cyprinodontiformes > Poeciliidae > Brachyrhaphis > Brachyrhaphis terrabensis. The sequence continues at coordinate 41,670 of CAEGAG010292465.1, forward strand.
GCAAAAAAAAACAAAAAACTGTGAAGTTGCATAATTTTGAAACATGCAGATTTACAAAAAATCTGCCTCTGATGGAACCAGAATGAACCCAATATATAAATCAAACTCCACAAATCAGGAATATCCTCTATGCACAGATTTAACTATGCATCAGTATAGCCTGTTATTTGGTTAGAATTAATAATTCCTTTAGGCAAACAACCACATTACTGCACCCTCTTAATTTCAGCCACTCTTACAGAAATAACAGTTCCACAGCCCCTAGCGCTTCATGCTGCAAAATGTAATGTAGGGCAGATAATAACCCTATTTGATTATCAGTCTTGTAATAAAATCTGGATGTCTAAAATTGGTATGCTGTCCATAGAAGTATATTACTTAAAAGAATGTGAATTAGAGTGACATTTTAACATCAGCACGTCTCGGGGTGGTTTTGTCAGTGTGTCAAATCGTCAGACAGTTTGACAGAGTCATATATCTTTGATCCAGAACGAAGTTAGCACCCGGCTCAAACCTCCCCAAGCTCAGTTTCATCTCCAGGATAAACACACTCACAACAATTAAAAGAGATATTAGGGTTGACAAAATTATTAACAGGGGGCCAGTGTGACTCTGGGGTGTGGGATTGTGTGCAGTCAACAAAAGACGAATAAACAAATAATCATTTGGGTGGTTGAGCAACATATTAATTGAGTGCTCAGCAGAAAACCTTGGAGAAAATGAACATTTTGGTGCCCCCAGTAACACACACACACCCCCACGCGCGCCCACACACCTACACACATCTTATAAAAATAAACAGTGATTCCCAGTTCAGTCACTTAGAGACTTATCTTTGATGAGAAAGCTGAGAAGTAGTCACTCCTCTGTTGAAACAGCTGATCTCAGTGGTCCTTAATTACTCTCCTGCAGAGATTATCACTGCTAACGTCTCTCCTGGTTTCACAGTTAAGCCTATGGCTGCAGATTCCTCAGGTGTATATCGCAGACATCAGCTTTGAGTTTTTGCTTGTGCGCCTCACACTGCTCCTGACTTAAATAATAATGATAGCAGGGGGTTTTTTCCACTGCTAATGCATACATTAAACCTTTATTTTCATTAAAAACAAAAGAACATGTTATATGCTGGCTATCTTATTCCATTCACTGACAAATACACACAGAGACAGCATTGGTGCAAAGTGAAACTAAAGCTAAGTATCTAACAGTGTTACCCAGAGGTGAGTGTCAATGGGGGGCAGCTTTTAGCAGCTGTTTGCGTAAGTGCCATGCTGTACCCACGATGCATCTGGGTAAAAGCACCGAGGAGAAATTGAGGGTGCAGGCACTCCAGCTATTATACAGAAGATGTGCTAGGAGTTACCATAATGAACTCATGTATCTAATGTACAGTACGTAAGCTGAAATGACTGAAAAAGGGAGTTAAGTTAATTTAAGTAAAAATGTATAGGTAAATCCAAAAGGCTAATCAAAAAATCTTTAAAACAGAGAAATTTAAAAACACATATAAAAAGATAGATAAAGCGCTACACAAGTTGAGGCCATTTACCATTTAGAAAAGAAGAGAAACATTATAGTCCCACAATGGGGACATTTCTGTGTGACAGCAGCAAAGTGGCAGGCAATCCAAGAAAGTAAACTCATACATAGAAGATATATGAAAACAGAATAAAGAATTAAAAAATACCATATAGTCAGGGCAAAATTTAGACAAAATTACCATTTAATTATATAAAACAAAGGAATGTGGAACTGAGTTGGTTAATTAAAAGATTTACAGTCTATGCATGTCTATTTGAGCATTATTAAGACTGCTTACAATTAGTGACAACATAAGATGTGCAACAGTAGATAATCTTGCACATTTTTAGATAGTAGATAGTGCAGATAATGGTACAGGTGTTATTCAGAATGAGCAAAGTTGCATAGATACCAGCAGGGATATGAACACTTATTGAGTTTGTTGGGAGCAGATGGTTACAGGGTCTAACAGCTGCTGAGAGAAAGGAGCTATGGTAACGCTCATTAGTGGCCCTAGGATGCAGCAGTCAGTTACTGAAGGAGCTCTCCTTCTCCCTCACACATAGAGAGTGAAACATTGTCCCCTAGTGACTTTATTTTAGCCAGAGTTTTTCCGTCTCCCACCAGAAGGACTCTGGGTCGAGGGGGCGTACAAGGACAAAACTGGCTTCCTGCTGAGCTTATCTAATTGCTTCCTTTGAGGTGTAGATAAACTGCTGCTCCAACAAACAACACAATAGAAGATGGCCAATGCCACCACAGAAGGTCTTCACGACCTGCACTCCAAAAAAACCCCAAGCTCCTCAGCAGGTAGAGTCTGTTCTCACCCTTCCTATAAATAGCATCAGTGTTATGAGTCCAGTCCAGTTTATTGTTCCGGTAAACACACAGGTAGATCAGGAGATGGTTCTGGAGGCACCTGGCCACAAAGTCCTGAGTCCACTGTCAGTTGTCAGAACTATGGCAGCGTGGGGAGTTGATGGAGAAGTCTGCAATAAAAATGGTGACGATGAACAATGCCATTTCCCAATGGGGCCCTTGTACTGCAGACAAGCCTGTTGGAGACACAGCCTTGTCATCACATACTGTGGGATGGGGGCAGTGAGTGCAGATTTTTACCATCTACAAGCTAACATAAAGTCAACTTGAGCTTATGAATAGTGAATACACATAAACAGGACATAACATTATGACCTGATGTATTATACAAAACAGTACTGCCCTTTCAAGTCATGAACCCCATGAGACTCCTGAAGGTGTGCTGTGACACCTTCCCCAAGAAAAATTGTTGTTTTGTGTCAGGGCATATTACCCTGCCAAAAGAGACCACAACCACCTCAAAATGTTGTTTCTGAAATACAGTAATTGTTATGTAGGTGTTATGTATCAAAATGGTATCTACTTGGATGGAAGATTCAAGTTTTCCCAATAGAATGTTGCAGAAAGCATTAAACTGCATCTAGAGGCTTGTCTTCTGACCCTAATGTATGATGGTGCCAAGATTTCTCCAGATCAGTAATGATCACGTGTCCAGCCAACCAAGTGGTACGAAAGAAACTGAATTAATCAGACCAAACCACCCACTTCCATTACCGTGTTGTCCTCTTCCAATGCTGACAGGCCTCTTGATGGTGCTTTTGGCACTGGACAAGGGTTGGCCTAAATAATATGAGGCTCTGGGACCTCATATGCAACAAACTGTGATGCACTGTGTATATATTATCCCTTTTATTTTAGATTGTGTCTCCAAAATCCTGCTGGGTGCTAAGGTAGAATTTTATGCAAATATACATACAGTCTTTCACTCACGAACTTACACACACAGACAGAATAACAACACAGCCCATAGGACAAGAATGGTCGATTCTGTGCTGATAAAAAGAAAATGCCGGGGTGATTATGATTACTAGAGATTACCGCCCTTATAATAAAAAACACTGATCCCTTAGGCAGAGAGTCATGTGCTTCGCTTAATGATCAGTAGCACAGATTAAACATTAAAGTGCCCACTAACTCTTTTATTTCAAAGTTTACAGCAAGGCTGGCAAAGGCATTTCATTCCCTTCTGGCTTCTATATCTTAGACTCCGAGTCTTTGAACAGTAGTGAGATATTAAATTAGGAGTGTTTCCACATGTTAACGATGCAGAGCATGCACACAACAGATATACTGTGCACAGCCTTTTGTCTGACAGAGAAAAGATACTGTATGGTCATTACATTCCTACAGAAAGATGTAAACAAGCATCTGACACATACAGCTGAAATGGAGCCAGGGAAAAAGATGTTACTAATGAAATAAAGGTATTTGCCCATGTTGTTTACCCGAAACTAGCATGGATGTTTTAATAAAACTGCTCTTTGTTTACATGTGTGTCACTGTTGGACGAATGCATGTGGCACAAAGTGTTTGTGTGAAAACATACTACAAGGTCCTTGGGTTTTCTTGTCGATGTCTGGAGCTTTTCGTGCTGCTGTTGTCTGAGAGTAGAATCACTGCCTCTTAGCCCCTGAGGCTGTCCACCCCAGCTAGAGAGCTCACAATCAGATTGGGCCATGAGAAAATGCCCCTGAGGACTTGTGAGGTGGATCAGGGTTCAGTGGGGTAGAACACTGCTAAATACCCTGGGATGGTTCAGATCTGACAGCTTGGGACAGAGGAGGAAAGGGGTGGGGATAAAAGAGTGTGATTGGGGAGAACCTGGAGGAAAATTTGGGTTCCTTTTACTTGATTTATCAATGCAGGTTATTTGTGTATGAGCAGAGGGAAATATCCACAACTGGAAATATGCTTTAAAAGTCAGTGTTGTTATCCTTATAGTTTTCTTAACTCATTTCTGAAGATTTGAGAACAAATGTCCCCGTGTTTCTGGTTCTTCACGGTTATATTTGCACCAATGTGTAAAAATGTTTGCCTTCACCTACCTCCTTTCCTTGATGCAAAAAGTGAGAAAAAAATTCTGATTTAATTTGAATCCAATAGTTAAAAGGGAAAAAACAACTAATGAAACAATTATTGGTACCCCTAAAAAAGCTCTATAAAAAATATACAACTGATTTTCTTTATTATCATTCATATACTTGAGTGTCTGGGAAGTACCGCAGACTTTTGGTGCATCTGGCATGAAACAAAGAATGAATATGTGAGAAATAAGTTCACAGTCTGTAAGAATTGTTGACCAATCTGTGATTATGCTTGCATGGGATGATACACTATTTGAAATACCACATCACTTTAACTAAAAAATCGTCTTTAAAATAATAGTACCGTATTTTCCGGACTATAAGTTGCTCCGGAGTACAAGTCACACCAGCCATAAAATGCATAATAAAGAAGAAAAAGACATATATAAGTCACACTGGAGTTTAAGACGCATTTTTGAGGGAAATTAATTTGATAAAATCCAACACCAAGAACAAACATGTTATCTTGAAAGGCAATTTAAATTAAAAATAAAATAGAAGCAACAACAGGCTGAATAATTGTACGGTATGCTAACGTTACATGACAAACAACGAACTGAGAACGTGCCTGGTATGTTAACATACCAGGCATATTAAGAGTTATTCAGATAACTATAGCATAAATAACATGCTAACAAGTTTACCGAACCATCCTTGTCACTCCAAATCACTAAACACAATGAAATCTTCATCCTCGGTGTCGCTTGTAAACAACTCCACTAACTCCGGAGGTAGCTTCTACCACACACATT
>CAEGAG010292472.1:0-28296 GCA_903067065.1 Brachyrhaphis terrabensis
TGTCAGGAACCAATCAGAGCAGAGAGCCTTTAACGAGCTGAATGAGGAACCAATCAGAGCAGAGAGCCTTTAACGAGCTAAATGTCAGGAACCAATCAGAGCAGAGAGCCTTTAACGAGCTAAATGTCAGGAACCAATCAGAGCACAGAGCCTTTAACGAGCTGAATGTCAGGAACCAATCAGAGCAGAGAGCCTTTAACGAGCTGACTGTCAGGAACCAATCAGAGCAGAGAGCCTTTAACGAGCTGAATGAGGAACCAATCAGAGCAGAGAGCCTTTAACGAGCTAATTGTCAGGAACCAATCAGAGATTGGGAAGACTGTCCTTTTTGATAAAACAATGTTGTAATTTTTTCCTCTCCTGTCCTGAAAATATAGTTTTTAGATTTTTCTCTCTAAATACTTTCATATTTTGAATGTCGAGTTGAATGTATTTTATAAACGTCCTCTGAATAGTTTGTTCTGAATAATATCTGAGCTGGCAGGATGTTTTCTGGATGTTTTATCTCGCACCAACAGTTCAGAGCGCCCTCTGCTGGACACCAGGATAAACTACCTGGAATAGATGTAACAGTGAAGCAGCAGCAGGACTGATCTGACTGTGTGGCGTTGACGTTTTGTGAGGATTCTGATGGTTCTCGTGTCGCTGCAGGGCGAGGACATCGTGTTCCTGGCGACGGACATCAACCTCCCGGGCGCGGTGGACTGGGTCATGATGCAGTCCTGCTTTGGCTTCCACTTCATGCTGGTCCTGGAGAAGCAGGAGAAGTACGACGGCCACCAGCAGTTCTTTGCCATCGTGCAGCTCATCGGGACGCGCAAGCAGGCCGAGAACTTCGCCTACCGGCTGGAGCTGAACGGCCACCGGCGCCGGCTCACCTGGGAGGCCACGCCCCGCTCCATCCACGAGGGCATCGCCACCGCCATCATGAACAGCGACTGCCTGGTGTTCGACACGTCGATCGCGCAGCTGTTCGCCGAGAACGGAAACCTGGGCATCAACGTCACCATCTCCATGTGCTGAGAACGTTCCGCAGGCGAGCGTCGGAGTGCAAGTTTGCCGGGGGGGGTAACGGGGGCCCGATCAGTCAGGAGCCCGGGCCCCTCCCTCTCTCTGCTACACCCCTGAGACATGGAACTGGACTGTGTTCGGGCAGCGCAGACGGCCCAGGGGTGCCGGATGGATGGATGAGTGGATGGATGGATGCGTTTAAAAAACAAGGACGTAACTGTGTAGTGAGGACATCTTAAACACTCGTGGGAGACTCGTGCACGCGCATGTGTCATAAACCCGATTAAAGTGAGAAGGTGTTTCCGTTCTCTCTCTCTCTCTCTCTCTCTCTCTCTCTGTCTCTGTCCGTGTCCGTCTCAGATGTTCGTGTCTGGTCAGAAGCTAGCCTGCCAGCTAGCTTTTTTTTTTTTTCCTTTTCTTTTTTCCTCCCTCCATCTTTCCTAACTGACAGACCCGATTCCGACTGCGGCAACTGGAGCGGCCACCTTGTGTACGCGGACGGCTGCAGTTCCCGACCGGAACCGGGACTCTCAGTCTGGATTACAGAAGATTCATTCAAGTTCAGGAGGTTCTGGATCGGATTGAGCCGAGGCGAAAGCTCTATTTCAGTTTGTGTTAGGTTTTTTATTTTATTTTTGTTTTAACGTTTTTAGTTTCCGAACTCCAACCGGCTCCTTTTTTTTAATTATTTTAATTTTAATTTACTTTTTTTTTAACCTCTTGTGTCCAACACCCAACCTGGAACGAGGGGCACTTTCTACTGTTAAAAACATTGCTGTTATAAATAAATAGAAGTATCATAATTCTCATTTTTTTGTATTGAATTTTAAGAATTAAAAAAGGCAGTTGTAAAACTTGTGGCTAAATTTCAGTGTTTGTAGTTAAGAAGAAGGAAAAAAAAGTTAGTTTTTTCTCCAGAGTTGGGCTGTTTTCATCTCTGTCCTCCTGTGTGTGAACTTCCTGTTTCTTTTCTTCTCCGTGGAGGGAAACCGTCGATCACACCTCCTCCCATCCTCCCATCCCTTCTCGTTTTTCTCGTGGAGTCTCGGTAATGTTGCTGCTCTTCCCCAGAAGCTCCATGACTTCTTTCTGTTTTCATTTGTCATTAAATAAATCTATCTTTTTCATATCTGCCGCTGCGGTTTTTCTCGTCTCTGAGGTTTATAGTTCTTGTTTTTAGTTTTAAAACGCATCTGAAAACCGTCAATTTTGTTTCCTGTACAACTTTTCTAACATATTTTAAGAGCTTTAAATCATTATTTATGCACATTTTGACAGTTTTTCCTTTGCGGAAACCAGAGATGCAAAGTTTCTCATCACAATTTGGGTCAACTTGATACCAACTTAAACTCGCTAAAACTACGCAGCTACAGAGAAATAGGCTGGGTAAAGAATCGATTTTATCAAATTTTTGATGATTTAATTTTTGGTAAATCAGACTTTTTTTTTCTTCCTGAAATCATTTTTTGTTTCACCAAAGCAATCCTTGGGTTTCTGTAGTTCAGAGTGATGCCAGGGCCGCCATCTTGTTTCACGACCAAGCTACTTTTTTTTTTAATTATGAGAATAAGTCACAATATTAGGAGAGTGAAGTAATTTGATGAGAACTCCATCTTATAAAGTCATACATTATCAGAAATACTTCCTGTTTTAACATCAAATTATCAGTATCAGAACTTTGAAACTGATCTATTTGACATCACGATCTTTTTTTCTTCACTTCATTCAAGTTTTATATGCTTGTTTTACATCTAATTTCTCTATATTTCATAATGGGAGTCACCCGTTGAGACGCAACCAACGAAGAAGAAACAACTGCCCCTACTAAAAGGTAATTTTTAGAACAATTTCATTTAAATTGTTGTTTTAAATTTAAATTGAAAACAATTTAAATTTGTTTTAAAAATTTTTTATTGTTAAATAAAACTTTATTTAAACAAACAATAAAACATTTAAATAAAACTGATCCCACTAATCTGTTCCAAGATACAATTCAATATTTTGTCTCAGATTAAAGTTTTTTTTTTCTTCTTCTTTGGTTTCTGATAAATGCCAAACACTTGAACTCGTTCTGACCGTTGAAACCTGCCAGGGAAAAAAAACGAATCGATGGTTTCTGATATATTTATTGCCTTTAATGCAGCTAAAATTCGCTCCGCTAACCAGAGGAGAACAGATCAAGTATTTAAACTATATTTTGTTGATGTTTCAGCCCGGAAAACAAAAGTGAGCACTGCCCCCATGTGGCCACAACACGCATAACAACCTACATTTAAAAACCTCAAACCGTTTTCAGGCAAACTTGGTGAAAACAAAGATTAAAAACACTGGCCGTCTAAAACAAGATAAACGGTTTATTTATTAGATTTTTTTAAATCAAAAGTCTAAAATTTTAGTTTTGAATCTGAGATTAACCTCAAAATCTGACTTTTCTTTCTTGCAACTTTTCAAACTCAGAAATTTTCCTTTTTTGGGGAAAATTTCAAAAATTAATATCAATTTCTGAATTAAAAAAATACATACAATAGCTCAATTACGTATGAATAAGTATACATTTTAAAACGCCAAAATAAAAAAGGGACAACAATGCACTTTTGAACAGCAAAAATATTTTATTTCCTCTTGAAGTAAAAACAGAATCAAGTAAAATGACTAAATCAGACGTTTTCTTAAATTTAAAATGAAATTATGTAAACGTAGCTCAGAAGTTAATAAAATCTAATTGAAATACTAAATTACTCAGATGTCTTCAAGTGACTTTTACAAGGTTCCTAAATTGAAAGATTTTCAGGAGTTCTCCAACATGAGTTCTGCTAAACCATTTAATACCATCAAGAACCTTCAATAATTCAACATCTTGTTTATTGAAGGCTTAGAACTAGTCATTTAGTTTTCACTTTAGTTCATTCCAACTACTTTATTATTAATAAACTGAATTCATCCTAAATAAATCCAGATGTCTTCAGGAAAAACAGCAGCTTTGACTCAGAGATGCAGCTTCCAGTTATTTCACATCTATAAATCGATATGATTAGTTTCCAACATGGCCGCCTCTGCTGGTTTCCCTCACAGTTTGCTGCTGATCTGAGGCTGGGAACGCGCGCCGGCTTTCGCTGGGAACCCGCCGTCGAAGGAGGCGTTCAGAACGTCGTCCAGGTTCCCGGCCATCACGAAGTCCAGGTCGGCCCGGACGTTGGCCGGCAGCTCCTCCAGGTCCTTCTCGTTCCTCTTCGGGAGGACGACCCGCTTCACGCCGGCTCGGTGCGCCGCCAAGACCTTATCCTTGATCCCGCCCACCTGATGGAAAAAAAAAAAAGACGATTTGCACAAAATAAACCGCAGACTAATTGTTTTAACAGCTGATCTGTCCTGATTTTTTGGAAGAACGATGTTTACAACTTTGGATGAAAGAGGAGAAAATGGAGTCAAAGCAGCAGGAGAGGAAACTGGAAGCAGCGAGGATGAAAAATCAGAGAGTAATTTATGGTTCCATGCTCCTGCAGCCATTCACAGCCAGGAGAGGAAACTGGAAGGAGCTTCCTATGGGATTCGAACCGCTGGTAGAACCGCTGCTCATCCAGACTACAGTCCTGATCACGGATGGATGGATCAAGCAGTTCGGATCTGAATCCAGGTCCAGACAGGAAGTGAACCTTCTCTGTGTTGAAGCGCCGCCCTGCAGAGCTGCTGAACCAGGAAGTCGGACCCGACTGATTCAGTAGAACCGGAACATTCAGCTGTTCAAGCAGCTCCAAACCCAAAACCAAACCTAGAACTTCCTCCAGAACCTCCTCAGGTTGGACTCACCGGCAGCACCAGGCCTCTCAGCGTGATCTCTCCGGTCATCGCCACGTCTGACCTGACCAGCCGGCCGCTGAACAGAGACGCCAGGCAGGTTACCATGGTGACGCCGGCAGAGGGGCCGTCCTTGGTGACGGCTCCCGCCGGGAAGTGGAGGTGAATGTCCGTCCCCTCCATCGGATCCGGACCGCCCACCACTAGGCAGACACACACAGATCCAATCACTGAGCGGCTTCGACGATTAGCTTCACACTGAAACTCCAGGTTTTTTTTATGAATTTCAATTTTTTTATTTTCTGAAATCAGATTTTTTATTTTGCTTGGTTGTTCTACGACTGATTACTAATTACGTTCTGCTAAGTAAATGCGACGCAATCAGGCCTTTGTGAAATGATGTCACACAGAAACGCTCATTTAGCAGAAGTAGCAACGTTTATTTTGATTTAGCAGTGAGAGATGACTGCATCGCAACAAGATCAAAATCAAAGAAACAAAGAATATAAATCACAACTAAAAGCTTTTTGTGGATCTGAAACTTCTGCACAGAAATGTTTGGATCGAAACCCAGGAATAAAAATGGACGAATTTTGATCTGATGCAGGTTTCAAAAGTTTAGAATTATGATTTTCAGACATTGTTTACGTCCCGATTTTATTAGAACTTTTTTTAAAAATTATTTACAACTAATGAAATTACAAGAGTAATACATGTAATTTTATTATTCTTATGACTTTATTCTCATAAAATTATGACTTTCTTGTATTGTCAATTTTATTCTTGTAATTTTATGAGTATTCTTAAAATATTTATTTTCATATTTTGACTTTATTCTGGTAATTTTATTTTTTTTTATTATAACCCTGATACTCTATCATAGAATCAGTTTGTTCAGATTGCTGTGAAACATTGGACTTCTGTCGTATTTTCCTGCTGTGACCTTTGCCCTGGACTCACGGTTAGTGAGCTGGTAGGTCCTGGCGTTCGCTCGCAGCCAGCTGATGGCCAGATGGGCGGACTCCTTCATGACGTCGCCCAGCTGACCCGTCAGCGTCAGCTGACCTTCGCCCTCCATGCGGCTGGCCTCCACAAACATGATCTCCCCGCCGAGCGGCGTCCAGGCAAGTCCCAGAGCCACACCGGGCAGCGTGAGCCGCTCAGAGACCTGCGGACACACGGAGAGCCCAGGGGGGAAAGTCAAGGGTCCCAACGGGTTCCCGAGGGTCCAACGGGTTCCCGAGGGGTCCAACGGGTTCCCGAGGGTCCAACGGGTTCCCGAGGGTCGTCCTGCTTACCTCCATGTCGAACGGCGGCGGCCCCAAAATGTCCTTCAGGGCCACGTGATCGATCACGATGGGCATCTCTGGAGGCGCCGCCGTATCTGATGAAAACACAACAAAACCTTGGAGATATACAACTTAAAAAGTAGATCCACACAGAATAGAATGTTTTGGACATACTGTTCGCCAAAAGATCCATTTAATATGTAATTTCCCTTTTCGATCAATAATAGCATTTTTGATTTTGAATAAATTTTAATATGGCAGCTCTACTGGGATGGAAAAAGTTCAATGAGACTGAATTAAATTAATTTAAACTACCAAATGTTTCCTAAACTACCAGTAGAGACTACGCGTCCAACCTTCCTGCTGCTGTTCCTGTCCAGAGGGCGTCGCCTCCTTCACCCTGTGACCTTCAGCGACCTTGACGGCCACGGCTCGACAGATGGCGCCGATCTTCCTCTCCAGGGAGCGCACACCTGCCTCCCGGGTGTACCTGTCAGAGCGGCGACAGGAAACGAAACCTGCGTCAGTGTAAGACACGGCGGCTACACCAGGTGGCGCTGCTTAGGAAAACTACAGCAGCTTAGAAAATATTTAGTAGAAGAAGAACAACTTTAAAGGTTCCTCCAACCGAGACGGTTCTGCAGAACACAATAAACAAAATCCTCTGGTTCTGATTAACACCAGATCATTCAGGTAGAACCTGGAATCACCCCAGAGACACCAGGCTTCATCCCAGCACTTTGACCCTGAGGTCAGGCCGTGCGGCGGATCGGTGTCCGACCCAGGCCCGGTTCTGTTGGCCCAGCGGTACCTGCTGATGACGTCCTGGGTGGAGTCCTGAGGGAGGAGCAGCTGCTGAGGCGTCAGGCCGTGCTGCTCCAGCTGGTTTGGGATCAGGTGGCGGTGAGCGATCTCCAGCTTCTCCTCCTGCGTGTAACCTGGAGGCCGAGGAAAACAAGATGGCCGACATTAAGGGAGGGCGGCCAACCGACGTCCAACATCCAACCGACATCCAACCGACGTCCAACATCCAGCTGACATCCAACCGACATCCTACCAACATCCAGCTGAAGGCCACCCCGGTACTTTACAGCTGGGACATTGTTCTCAAGTTGGAAAGTTTCCTCTTTTTTCCCTCCAAACTAAAGAAGTGATTTCGGCCAAACAGTTTTCACTACTACTAATAATAATAATAATAATAATGCACCGATTAACTTTAATATTATAAATTAACCTGTAAAAAGGCTTTAAATACATTTTATTTCAGAGAGGAGGAGCCAGACCTGGAACCTGGAGAACCTCCATCCTGTCCAGCAGAGCCGGCGGGATGGTTGCCGTGGTGTTGGCGGTGGCGATGAAGAGCACCTGGGAGAGGTCAAAGGCCACGTTGAGATAATGATCGGTGAAGCTGTGGTTCTGCTCCGGGTCCAGGACCTGGAAAGGAGCAAACAGAAGAAGAAATGCAGATCAATTTAAAGGTTGGACCCATCAGCAGGACTCGATGACGGGCAGCAGTTTGACCTCCAGCAGGGCGGCGGCGGGGTCTCCCTGCAGGCTCTTCCCCAGCTTGTCCACTTCGTCCAGGAGGAAGACCGGGTTGTTGACTCCAACCGTCTTCAAGCCGTTGATGATCCGGCCGGGCATGCTGCCCACGTACGTCCGCCTGCAGACACAACCGACCCGAAACCCTGAAAATAAACCTTCATCACCAACATACACTGCAAAAACACCAAGTAGTTTTGGTCAAGTTCCTATTGCAAATGCCTTAGTTTTAATTGAAGTTTACTAACTCATGAGTAACTTTTCAGGAAGATATGAATGTCTTCTTACACCTTGTACAACTGACTGGTCCCAGAAAACTATTAAAAAAATCTCTAAAAAATATTCTTGCTGAAGTTTTCTGCAATTTAGCAAACAGAAATAATATTGTTAATTCTCTCTGACCTAAAGAGAAGTTTGGTCTGATTTTACTTCAGACAGTGAGAAAAAATTGTGCATGTATTTTTTACTACCTTTTATTTACCTTTTCAACTATAAATAACGTTTTCAAAATTTAAGCTTTTAATTGAACTTTAGATTGAACTTTGTTATGCAGCTGCACAGTTTAAATATCAAGCAATTTCAAGGACTTCATACAGAAAGTCATTTGTTCCTGCATATTCTTTTAGTCGTTTTTCTGAGGATTCATTCACATCAGTCCTGTTCAGTCCGCTTTAGACAAACTCCAGTCCGTTTTTCTTAGAAAGTCCGGTTTGTTTGTGGAGATGTGAATGCGTAAAAGCGAACTTTGGTCCGCCTACAAGACTCTGTCTCCGTTTAGTAGAAGTGAACTCTGGTGCAGTTTGAATGCATATGTGGACGCTCCAGAAGCAGGAAGTGGACTACAACGCAGGACATTCTGGGTAAAAACAACCAAAACAAACGCGAGAGTCTAACCCCAGCGGGAGAAACAGCTCATGATCTTTCTTAGAAACAACTGAGAAAATCTGGAGCCACACCATTTTTGTTTACATTTGGTGAAGAAATGTAAACAATGGTTACATTTGGAGGTTTTCTTGTCGTTTCCTTCAATGGTTCTTGGTGCAGCGCCACCACAGGTGAGGAGGGGAACGGGTTCGTCAATGGGTTTGGTTGGCTGGACACGGTGCTGTTTGAAAGCAAACTGCAGCAGCTGAAAATGTAACAAATGCTGCAATGAGATGGAGCTCTTGGGGTTTTTCTCTAAGCTGCACAATCTGAACATCTGCTGGATTTAAATGTTTTCCATTTATTGATAATCTTTCTCTCTGTGGAATGAAGGAGTTCCTCCAGATTGATGAGCAGCTGCGGTTACTTCTCTAAGGTCACTGCTGATGGTTTTGTCTTTGGCGTTGTGTTAGGACACACCTGAACGGACAAAACGTCTTTGTTTTGTAGAGACGCTCACACGGCAGAGTTTCTACATGTTTCCCACATTAAAATTCAAGCACTTTCAAGGTAAGTTTTCAAACTTTTTCAGCACCATACTTTGAAATTAAAGCAATTCATATTAACTACAGTAGACAGTTGCAATTCACTAATGCATCAAACAATTTATTACTGTTATTAATAATATTTTGTAACAATATTCTACAGCAATGACTAGGTAAACTAAAATATAACAAAATTTAATGTTTTCAAATGTCTAACGTAACAAAAACTCTCAATTTCAATAATGTTATTTTAAGTAAAAAATATATGCTAACTTTTATTTAAATTACGCAGATCAATAAGTCATTGAGAAATTAGTAAAAGCAGATATTCTTTACATAGAAACAATCCAAACAAATCTTGTTAAGAAAAGAGACCTTCCTGCTCAAATTAAATGCTCAGACACGTCATAAAAAAATCTCTGGTGTTTAGTAAACAGAAATAGTTTTGGTGATTCTAACTGACCTAAAACATTCAAAGTTTAATCTGATTTAAGTTCAGACAGTGAGAAGAAATGTGTTTGTATCTTTTTATTAGGTGTATGAAAATATCTGGTTTCAACTGTAAAGCTTTTCAAATTTAGGCTTTCAATCAAACGTTAGATTGAACTTTATTAGAAATCTGCACAGTTTGAATCTAAAGCACCGTAACTTTATAAAGAAATCCCTCCTGAATCCTGTGGGAGCCGAAAGGATGGACTGACTTTCCTTGGTATGATTTCTTTCAAATTAAATGTTTAAGCGGGATGATCAGACCATTTTTATTTTGTTTTGATGCAAACGTTCTTGTAATCTGATGTGTATATTCAGAGAATAAAGCCGTCATGATTATGTTTATCCTGCCGTTCTCCATCTTGTCCAGTAGGTGTCCTCGTGCTTTCATCCCTGCTATCCATCAGCCTTCCATCATCGCAGTCAGGACTCCTGCTGCTTTTCCAAGAACTCTCACGTCATGGATGTTTGTCGCAGCCAGACTCAGAACCAGAACCGCCCTGATTATTTATGGTCAAAGAAAACCCATTAGTTGTTCTGCATGTGGGTCCTCTTTAGTGTTGGATGGGGAGCGGCAGCTTATGTAATCGATATTTATGAGCATCGGTGTCAAATGTCTTTGAGTGATTTCAACATCGCTGTTCCTGATGGTGTCATGAGAAAAGCGGGTCGGACCGAGCCAAGCAGGCCTGACAGTGGAGGTTCTGTTGGGATCGTGATCGCTCCTGGAATGCCTCATCTCTTTATCAGCCTATAAAATCAAACGCAGGTGATGATTCTGCAGGGTCCATGCAGCTCTACGTGATTTGTGAGCCTCTCTGATGACTGAAAATTACTCAAGTAGACAAAAGATGGTGTGCTCGCTCCTGCCCAGCAGGTGCACTTCTGGGAAAAACTCAGGATAAAAGCGAAACCTTTTCTGTTGAAACACTCTGCGTCAAAGTGATTGATGATGTCAGCAATTTATCTGTCCTGAAACACTGCAGTGATGTTACATTCTGCGTAGGATTTATACTCATAAATTCAAATTTTTCAGAGAAGCTTCAGGTCACAGTTGGGTTGCTAAGGGTCGCCGAACTCCAACCTTGTAAATCGGATCCTCGTACCTGTGTCCTCTGATGTCCGACTGGTCGCAGACGCCTCCCAATGCGATCCGATGAAACTCCCTGCCGAGAGTCCGTGCGATGGAGCGTCCCACGCTCGTCTTTCCGACCCCTGGAGGTCCAACGAAACACAAGATGGGGCCCTGTGGAAACATCCAGGAAAACATGGGAGGACGTTCTTAACAAGTAGGATTAAGAGGAAGCCGGTTTCTTTATTAAAACAATTCGGTGCCAGTTTTTTTCACATTACTCCTCGGTTTATTTGGCACTCCTCTGAGGGCGTTAGAAGAACTCATACTAAGCAAATAACATCAACTGGGAATTGTGGAAGCTTTGATTTATTAGACCGAAAAATGAGGCATAAATTTCACCAATTTACTCTGAAAGTTTGAGATTCATCTTAGAAATGTCAGGTTTTCAAAGGTTGAAAATTTTCGACTTTGAGTCTCAGAAAATTTCCAAACAGTGAAGATTTTTGACTTGAAACTCAGAAATGTTCATGTTTTTTTTGTTTTTTTTTTTAGAAAATTTCTGAGATTAATCTCAAAATTTTTGAGGTTTTTGGCAGAAATTTACTATTTTTTTTTATCTATAATGACCCTAATACACTGTTGTAATAAATCAAGACATTTTTTCAAAATGTGCAAAAATGGACACAGCTCTGCCATACTGTCCAGCAGAAAAACATTTAAAGTTTAAACACATCACAGATGGTTGGACATTACCTGACTGAACTGGTATTTTGATACCTTTTACAGGTTTTACACAATCACAACTGAAGTTTTATGACTTTTATTGCTTTTTTACGATTTTCCCACAGAAAGTTCAGCTAAGAGTTATGATGTCATATTTGACCCTGTCAAGTATTCAGAAACTTTTTAAGTTACTTTTCTGCCCACGGTTTATACATCAAATCATAAGTACTTTTCTCTGCTTTCACCCAACATGTCTCCCGTTGCTGCAGGACTTACAGTTTTCCACTAAATGAGCCCCGAGTGCAGTGAACGCAAATCCAACCTCTCATTCACTCCGATTCGATTTCAAGCCCTGAACTTTTCATGCTAACCTGGAACCAAACAAGTTTTTTAAACCCCTCATAGCTCCTAAATAAAACAATGTAGAGACATAAAAATGGTACAAGTGGCCACCAAAAGGTTCTGACATTTGTGGTTCAAGATCTGTTTTGATATCACTTTTAGTTTTCACACACAGAGTTTTTGTTTCAGCTTTTGTCTTTTTCCCGCCTTTTCTGCTCCACCAGCAAAGAAGTGAATCACCATAGCAACCCAGAAAAAAAAAAATCAGTCTCTGGTTTTTATATCATTCAGTAGAAACTTTTTTCCTACATTCATCATGAAGTAAGATTTAATTTCTATCAAGGCTAAGAGAAGGAATCTAGCTCACACTTTACTGGATCAGCAGCTAGCCACTCCCTTGAACCTCTTTGCATTTTAGTTGAATATTTTTCTAATATCAAACAAGATCTTTTCATTTGCTCACACATCAGTATTCAATTCTTTAGTCCGATGATATTTAAATGTTATTTCAATCTAAGCTTTCTCTGTTGGGATCAGGACTGGAAGATATGGCTGAAAAACTTATCGCAACATAAACATTTCATCAGTCGATACGGATAATTATTGATTTGCTTTTTTGTTTTAAATGCCTGAAATAACTTTCCTGTTTTATCCACAGTTTTCACTCTGTGACATTGTTTTTTATTTTTAAACAGTTCTGAGGCACAGCGGTGAAACCTGAAACTGATGCTGTACAAGTTACTCAATTGCTTGTTGCTAGGTAACCAAAGAATGAGTGAGTTGCTAGGTAACCAAAGAATGAGTGAGTTAGTTGATTCCACCAACATTTCTTAGCTGGTCATGAGAGGTTAAGCAGCCAGAACCTTTGAGTATCGAATATTCCATCAGATGTCTTATCTATTCATATTGATCACACAGATATCTGAATCTTGAACTCTGGATCAATCCTTTCTCTCGGTTTGCCGTGGGACGGACTGTGTGAAGGCTTAGATCGGGTTAAATCACCTTCAGTGAGGTCTTCAGCTGTCTGACGGCGAGGTACTCCAGCACGCGCCTCTTCAGCTTGTCCATGGCGTAGTGGTCGTTGTCCAGCAGCGTCCGAGAGGCTCGGATGTCCAGGCAGTCTGAACACGTTGAAAACAGAAAAAACGGTGAAGTTAAACCAGATTTAAAGAATCCACGTCTGTAGGACAAGTTATTCTTCCACCAAGAGCCAGACAATGAATGGATTTTTTTGGCTTTTGAAGATTTCATTTTTGTAAAATCAGGATTTTTTTTCACCAATGCGCTCCTTGGATCTCCACAGTTCAGAGTGATGTCAGCACGCACACAGCCGCCATCTTGTTTGATAAGCGTGTTTTACAGCTTCTATTCTTTTGGACATTGAATTGGACAGAACACATCTCTGTTCATCTAGAAAAGCATCTAGGAAAAAATCTGAAATTCCCGAGCTCTAAAAGTTGAAAACTTGCTAGAAAACCCCCCAGAAATTTTGAGGTTACTCAGTAATTTTTGAAACTCAGAAATGTTAGTTTTTTCTAGAAAATTTCTGAGTAACCTACATTTTTTTTTGCTGTTTTTCAAACAAATTTTTTGACATTTCAAAATTTTAAATTTCCTTATCTTTCAATTGTTTTTTTTTTCAGTTTTCCAGTATAAATTCACTCCTTTTTTCTATCTACAATGTCTCTAAAGCGCCGTCGTAGTGATGTGACCAGCTCAGTCGGTGTGTTGTTGTCATTTGCTCAATTGTTTCAAAGTTTGGCTACTGGTAATAATTTGAAGTTGATGTGTTAAAAGATGAAGTATTTCCTTCTCTGTAAAACCAACATAAAAGTATAACTTCACAAGATCCCCTAACAGTCCTCATTTTAGGTTTTAGTTATTATTCATGTTGACGTTCTCATAAAATTACAACTTTATTCTCCTAATATTTTGACTATATTCTTGTAATATTTCAACTATATCGTTGTACAATTTGCATTTGAAAAAAAGTAACTGTTTATTTGAAGGGGTGTGCACAAAACTGAGATGACATAGCATGTGTTTGAACTTGAAGCAGTTCATGAATGTTTACGACTGTTGTCATAAAATGTCATTGGGTAAATAATGACACTTTTAATGCAGGGTTCCATCAAAACCTGCATTAAAAGTACATTAAGAGAGTCATCTTTGCATTAAAGGTGTAGTTATTTACCGAGTAACTCTGCATGACAACAGTCCTAAACATTCATGAAGACTCCTTCATGTTTATGACAGTGTTATGTCAGTTATTCTGTCCGTTCTGAACAATTTCTTCTTTGGTCCGGCTGCATGTTGGGATAAAAACATGCACTGCCAATGGAAGAAGAGATGCAGCTCTTTAGTTCTGGGCTTACTGTGAAGTGAGTTGGACACCGATCAAAACTGCCCTGCACCGGTGGCCGGATAAAACCCCCGACTGCTGCAGGGACCGGCTGCATCCTGGATGGATGCTTTTTTTCCTCTTTGCTCCGTTTCTTGCAACAAAAGCCCTGGAACGCTGATCCTCCTGACCACAACCCGCCAACAGATGCCTTGAGTGAAACCGCTCATGCATACATACATGTGGGAGCGTCTATTCTTATTTGTATTTTCCAAAGTAGTCCTGATTGGAGTTGTAGCTTTGCTTTCCCCACACGCCTGCGGGAGATATGGTGTTTATCTCCTCAGATGATAAATGCTCCAACATGTTCGCTGGCTGATGGCCAGCTCTGGCTGATGGCCTCCTGGTCTCCAAGATCAGGAGGCCTCCAGGAAAAAAACGGGCTTTTCAGACGAATCGTGACATTCGACTGTTTGGACGGAGCTGATTACTTTTAAAGGATTATATACGCTATCTGAGTCATTTAACATTCCTGGCACACAAACTGGGAATAATCTGTTATCCAGCTATCTTTGCACTTGAGAAAACTTTTCCAGCATCAAAGAATTGGCTCCATTTGACTAAGAGAAGATAATACTGACACTTAGAGCCAAACACACTGATTTCCACTTAATGACAAGTTATGATATCACCGCTTTTTATTGCCTTTGCAATTAAAAGTTGCACTAATCTGTTAATTGCATCACAACTGAAAACTCCTACAATTTTCGGTCTGTAAACGCATCGTCAGACTTCATGTCTGTTGATGCAGGTTAATTACATTTACATACAAATTATTTTATACTTAAATAAGGATAATTTGTTAAATTATTGTCTTTTATGTGTCCTTAGAAAAATGCAACAGAATCAGCAAATCAGACCTCTGAGAAAATAAAGAAATCAGTTTGATGCAAATGAAAATATCCATAAAATGAATAACCAGCTAACAGTGCAACTAATTTTCATTCCTCTTGATCTTAAAATAATGCATCTCCATAATTTAAAGGAATAGATGAATATCTGTGGAAAAATTGTTTTGGCATCAGGGAAGAAAACAATAATAAAAAAAATGAACAGTACATTAAGTGACTGATAAGGTCTATTCTGTAAATAGTTATTTACAGAATAATAAAATATATAAATAGTTATATATTTACAGAATAAATAATTTATTCTGTAAATGGTTATTTACAAAATAGAAAGAAAAAAAAAAATCTGTGAATCTACAGATGGAAACTTTTGTTAAACACTAAAAGAAATATACCAGAAAAAGTAAATCCATTTTTATTTGAAATAAATAAGAAAATGTTACTTTTTTGCAATCCCCAACGTTATTTATTTTTTGAGGAAATAAAAAGTAAAACCTAAATAAATAAATAATGACCAGCTAACTGAATCAAAAGGGTCAAACTCTTTCTACCTTTGGTGCTTTTGCTCCACGGCAGCTCCACCATCAGCTCCAAGTAGTTTCTGGTCAGAGCGTACTCAGGCATGGACTGAGGCATCTTCTTCAACCTGAAAACACACAAACACAATCAGATCTGACCCGTTACCAGGTTAGCGGAAAGAAAAAAAAAAAAAGAGTAAACCACAGCTCAACAACACATCACTGATGAGGGACACTTTCCACAGTCAGGACACATCCTTAAAAAGTCAGTTAGCTTTAAAAATGTTAACCCTAGATCTTATATTTTGTGTGGCCGGATCATTTAATCTTGTATATTCTATGTATTTTTTTTAATCACTGGACTTTTCTACCAGGCAAATGTTTGAATCACCCACCAACATCTTTATTATGTTCTGTGACTCGAGACTTTTGCGGCTACCGCTAACTAGCTGCTAATGTACCCCAGCTAGCTAGTTAACTGTTATATGTATACCACAGGTAAAGTGTATATTATCACCTTTTGGCAGGACGACATTCGTCTTAACTACTGGCTCACTTAAATCAATTAATCAAGTTTATTATAGAACATTTCAGCAACAAGCCACTTCAAAGTACTTTATCTCATAAAAACAAAAATACAAAGTCAACTATTGAGAAAAACAGTAAACATTATCTTTTGTCAAGTTCCATTGTTACACATCAAATGTTGGTCAATGTTACATTTATTATGCTTCAAATAAACTCTAAACAGATACTGGAACTCAGTGTTTATTACTTAATTTTAAGAATTCATTAATACTATAACAGTTTGTGAACAACTTTCATCAATACATTCTGGCAACCGTCCCTTTAAAAGCATTCATGATCTTAATTTGGCCCAAAATGAAAATGACTTTGACACCCCTGATATAAAATATGCATTTTTTTGTAGATTTCTGTCGTGATCCAGGTTTTAAATGTTATTGATAATGGTTTTAAAAAGTCCTACATTTGTGTTGATGGGATAAATAAACGACGGTTGAAGATGCTCTTTCAGGGAGAAAACAGCTGCTGTAACTTAAACGTTTTGTTTTTACCTTTTTAGTTCTTTCAGACAAACTCTGAGTGCCGCTTCCGGCATGCTGGCTCCGTGGATCTTCCTCTCCAGAGCCGCCATGTCGTCGCCATCCTCACCCTCATCGTCCTCGTCTAGATTGAACTGTCGCCCTGGGAAAACTCCGCCTTTACGCACAGATAACACCTGAGCAGGTGACAAAGAGTTGGTTTTATGCACACTGATTGGTGGTTCCACTCAGAAACACGCGCATTGCAAAAATATTCCCACTCATTTTACTTTTTCACAATGCATAGAAAACGTTTTTACGTCCAGGACTTCGTCTCAGTTAAGGATTCTTCAGTTATGAACATGGTAGGAAGAAACCAAAATGTCATTTGTAGTCAGAACATTCAGAGTAAAAGGGCCATTAAGGTCAATACTGGGATCATAAAGGAGATGTGAGTCACCGGTCTGATGCTCTATACAGTTAAATGTTTGTCGCATGGCAATCCAAGCAAGAATATAGGATGATATAAGACCATATCAGCCTTANGCCTTAACTGCCCTATTAGTGACTGTAATGACTTTTTGTCCTCTTCGTGACCTTCACTGCCCTATTTGTGACTTTCCTGGCCCTATAAATGACCTTAACAGCCTCATCAGTGACCTTAACGCTCCTATTAGTGACCTTCATGACCTTTTCAGTGACAATAACGACTATTTGTCACCTTCATAGCTCCATTAGTGTCCTTAAAGGACTTATTAGTGAACTTAATGGCCCTATTCCTGACCTGAATTGCCCTTTTTGTGACCATAACAGCCCCTTTTCTCACCTTCATGACCTTAATGGTGACCTTATTTGAGACCTGTATGGCCCTTTCAGTGAGATTGCTCTGACTAAAGCTTATAAGCTTGTTATTCCAACTATGTTTTTGGAAGTCCAGTTGCCTCCTTTTTGGCTCTTAGGATAATAATTTTCTTTCCACTTTGTCACATAAAATCCTAAGCTTTGAGACAAAAAAGTCAACGATGCATGAAAACTTTTACAAGCGTAGATGGAAACCCCCGTTACCCTCTTGTCAGTGTCAGGACTCATTTTCCTGGTTTTCTGCAACAGCTTCAGTCCCTCGATCTGCCTGGTCAGCATGGGCAGAGCCTTCCTGAATCGCTCCTCCAGGCTGACTGCATCCAGCACCTTAATGAACCACAAACAGACGGACATTTCTACCAATTCAGACAAATGGTTTTTACTTGTCATGCAGTTATATCAAAGTGTCAGCTTCTTCCTAGACTGTCACATTCAAGCTTTCCTGTAATCTGAGGTCCCACCTGCAGTTTCTCCTTGTTGGAGGTGCGGATCATCGAGGCAACCACATCCGGCAGAGTTTCCCTGGGCAGACTGTCCAACAGGCGCCTGAACTTGGCCACCACCGGGACCGACATGTCCAACATTCCTAATAACTGCACACATACAAGGAGAAGCATTTGGATCTGATTGAAACAATTAAAGCATGTTTCCACATCTAAGTAAACTTTTGTTGCCATATTCCATCAACTGTGCGTTGCTACAATAAGCTATTTTGAATCTACAGCTCGCTTTCATCACGCTCCAATATTTCCACTGGGGAGAATGGAAGCAGCGCCGACATCCACGGTGGATTTATACGGAGCTGATCCGATGGAACTGGTTGGGAGAGACGTTGCAGGACGAGGCTTTGGAATGATGCGATTAGTCAAAAAGCTGAATTACTCAGAAACCTGAACGATGTCTGGTCAAATAACACAGTAATATTTCAGGCAGTAACAACACAGCGTGCCAAGCTTTCAGCCAGCAGCTTTTTAGAAATAATCTCTGGAGTTTACAACCATTTTTATTCACATACTTTAATAATCTGCTACATTATGCCATAAAAGCTGAACCCCAAATGATTGATACCCCTGTCAGATTTAGAGTTTAAATCATCTTTATGCAACAATCATAAGAGAGGTTTCATTTTAAGAAACAAACCAGCATGTCCTTTTAAAAATTACAGCAAATTTTCTTCATGTTTCCACTTGATCTTTGGCGAAGAAGCCCAACTCTGAGGTTGGAAGCATAATCTTTATTTCCCTCCACAGATTCTCAACCAGATTTAAGCCGGGACTCCAAAATGTTAATAATACTCCCAGTTAAAAAAAATCAACAAATACTCAACTTTCTTATTTTCAATAAAATACACAGTGTTTATTGTTAAGCAAGAAGAAAAAATATTCATTTAAAAAATTGTTTTTTGTGGTAATTTCCACTTTTTTTTTTGCATATTTTCGTGCTTCCTTTTGGGTTTCAACTGCTTCTAAAAACATCTTTTAAAAAAACATTTTTTGGCAATAAGTTTATGTTTGTGAGTCGTTTCAAAAACCTCCGGAAAGTAATGTTACAAATCAGCAGTGCCTGTAACCTAGCAACCCCAGTCAATCCCAGCATGTTTGGTCAGCTGGTTGTTGCTGTACAATGGCTGCTGGAAAAGACAAGTGTTTTCTTGTTGACTTAACATTCAGAAACCACTTGGTGCATTCTTGTTGATTGTGTAGGAGGCTACACTTCTGCTTTTCAAAGATGTACTGTTGTATAATTTTGCAACTGCTTGGAGCCATTTTCACGTGTGAGAGTAACCGTTGAACTGGGGGGCATGGCCAACAGCGGCTGATTGGGATTTAAAGTGACATGACTCCCTAAAACAGCTCATTCTGAACTAAGCTCCCTGTAGGTGAAAATTCAAAATCTGAGAATGAGTCTGTCAAAATCTGTCATGAACATTTTTATGTTTTAAGTCTAATAGGTCACTTATGACTACTGAGGTTTGCAATGACCTTCGTAGTCATCGGGCTTTAAATATCAAATCATTGGAGGGTCAATGGATGGATGAACAAAATATCTCATTATGTTTCTGTTCCCTGAATCAACTGATAACACTTACAGCTAATTCCAAACATTTCTTCATTTTTAAGGATTGTATGGAAACCCTGATGACTGATTGGGCTGAAATGAATCAAATTACTGTAAAATCCAGAGGTAAACTCTGAAAGTCTGGCAGTAAGCCTGGAGAACTTCAGATCCGGACCAGTTCAGTTGGGATCACAGGACAAAAAGGAGAGATTTAAAACTTTTGGATCAGACAGCAGGAACGTTTCTTTCTCAGCACGGCTCTGCAGGTTTACCTCGTTTCAAACGTGAACCACCAGCCTGAAGACACAAAACGTTAAAACCAGAGTTTCATCCACGCAAGTTTTCAACCCGTCATTCCTGACGGGGTTAAACGGATTATCGGTCAAATCCATCAGAGCTTGTAGTCATCAGAAACCTGCAGCCGTTTATGAACTGGAGAAGACAGATTCTGTCTGTTTCATCCCATGCTGATAAAATTCAACATTCCAGCGATAATCTCCATTGTTTTTCACCTGCAGACAGTCAGAGCGGATCTTTACGTGAATTGTGGGAACAGAGATGGACGGGGCGCCTTGTGATTTAAAAAATTTAGTCCTGCACATCTGCTGGCCGCAGGTCTTTGCACGACAACGTACTTCGACGGAGAACTTAATTCATTCTGAGGGAAAAGCTGTGCCCTTAAAAAAGAGATCCAACTGTGCGTCCATATGTGTGCGAGTGTTCAAAAGGACATCTGCGAGATGGAAGATGAAGACGCGAAGTGGAGAAATGATTCAGATCCGATCTGACTGCATGCGTACAACATGAGGTAGGAGAAGAAACTGGAACTAATCACAGAGTTGGATAAAAATCAGCAGCATAGGAATATAAACTGTAGGAAAGGATGAATTACTTCAGCTCTTGTGTTCTCAATTTGGGTGTGGATTTATTATCCCTCCCATCCGATAAAAACAAAATAATCCCAGCAGCCAGAAATGTTTCCAAACTTTATGTTTTACACAAAGTGGAGCTGAGAATCCTGGCTGATCGCACACATCGACCGGGTTATAAAACTTTATGATGTTAAATTAATAACATTAATATTATCATCATAATAATATTATATTATGAAATATTATAACCCAAAGCATTATAATGAAGTGAGGAAGGGAGGGAAGGGGTAAAAGGGAAGAAAGGTAGGAAAGAAGGAAGGAAAGAAGTAGAGAATGAATGAAAGAAGGGAGGATAGAAGGAAGAAGGAATGGAAGAAGGAGAGAAACAAGGAAGGAAAGATGAGAGGGAAAGAAGGGAGAAGGGATGGAAGAAAAGATGAAAGGAAGGAAATAATATTTGGATGATGGAAAGAAGGAGAGAATAAATAAATGAAGGAAGGAAGAAAGGAAGGAAACAAGGAGGGAGGAAAGAAGGGAGAATGAAAGGAAAGAAGAGAAACAAGGAAGGGAGGTAAAAAGGAGGGAAAGAATGAAGGATGAAAGGAAGCAAGGAAACAAAGAAGGAAGCATAAACCGATGGATGGACTGAAGGTTGGTTGTAAATTTTATCCAATTTCATGTAAAAAACAGTTTGACTGCAAAAAAATGTCAATGTTTACATTTTTGAAAAAAGTGAAATACTGAAGTCAAAATTTGTTTCTTTCTAATTTATTTCCTGACAACTTGAAAAAGGTCTTCAGAAAATAATATCTTTGTCATTTTCCTGATCAGATTTACACTCTATTGCATCCATCTGTTGGGAAAACCTCAGTAAACAGAAGGGTGGAAAGCAGATGCATCCTGAACATTAAAAAAGAAAGTAATCATTTTCCCTGAGGCTGCAACAACAATCACATGAAGGACATACGTCCAAACTACTACTCAATTACATTTAATTGAGTAACTTTTATGAATAAATGTACTTTTAGGAGTAATTTTACGATGCTGCACTTTTTACTTTTGCTTCAGAAATTTTATCATGAAGTATCTTACACCTGCTAGCAGGTAAGAGGAAAATTACGTGATTCAGTTTTTGCAGAATACGTATAAAGCTTAATTATCCTCTGCTCTCCTCTTCACTCAAGTTTCTTTCACACTTATTAATCAAAGATGACTGGAAACGTTTCAAAAGATATAAAACACGCCTCTTGTCTTGGAGCAATGATGTCATCGAGTCTCGTTAAGGACGCAGCTCATCAACATGAATTACACAATCATTTCATAGAAACGAGGAGGAAATTAGTGCATACAAACTTTGAAAAACATAAAATCCTGAGAACTTTTAAAGCTTGTTTCCCTGCAGAAATTTTGCAGTAAATCAAATGATTCCAGGAGCTAAAACAGGTCGAGTCAGATGTGATGGAGTGAAATCTTTCCATCTGTAAAGCTTATCCAAGTCTTCTTTCTTGCACTTTGCATCCTGTGAGAAATCATTACAGAATGGCAGCCGATGGAAACACAGCGGGATGGGAGAAGATTTCAGGAAACCTGTCAAATCTTTGCTAAATCGACGCATCTGCTGGGCAGGAAGACAAAGAGAAATGTGCTCCAGAAGGAGCGATACTCTGCAAGGCCGTTCTGATGAGAGAAGATCAGGTGAAAGCTTGAAGTAATCCTGATGCTTTATTGGCCACATGTGGACAGGAAGCCGCAGACATGGGCGAATAGAGCTCAACTCCTCAAACAGAGTCAGACAGAGGCAGCAGGACTTCTAGATTCTGACTTTTTAAAGGATGGAAGAGAAAACACTGAGGAAGAAAAACTTCCAACCTTTAACACCGCACTGCCAAACGAACCTTTGCCTTTACCTATATTGCAACATTTGTTACATTTCAGCACTGTGGAAATGTGTAGTCAAACAAACTAAACTCTTTGAAAAACCTGTTCCCCTCCTCACCTGTGGGGGCACTGCTCTAAGAACGGCTGAAGAAAACGACACAAAAACCTCCAGAGAATACAATGAGTGCAACTTCCTTCTTCACAAAATGTAAACAAGAATGGAGTGCCATCAAATTTTAGTTGTAGGATTTTTCTTTTGTCTTTTGTAAGACAATGAGCCATTTCTCTTGCTAATGTTAATCCATGTAACTTCAACTCTACTTTGTTTGTGTAGAAAGTCCGGTTCATGTGAATGTGCAATCGAACTCCATCTACAAACCTTGGTCTCGGTTTGGGTGAAGTGAACTCTAACGGACTATAGCGCAGGGAATTCTGGGTAAATACAACCAAAACAAATGCAAAAGCCTAGCGGCAGCAGGAAACATTATCTGTGTTTTTTACCAAATACAAAAGAGAAATCCTTCAACAGCTAAAATCTAATCCTACCCCATTTTTGTTTAAACTTTGTGAGGAAGGAAGATATGCTCGGTATCTTCTTCTGCGGTTTTTGTGTCATTTCCTACAGTGGTTCTTAGTGCTGACTTGATTTTTCAGTTGTGGATAAGAGCCATCTGACCTTTTAATTTAGTTTCCAAAATCTCCCAATCCCTGCAGTCTTAAAGGACATGTACTTCTCTATCAGGAAATAGATAAGAGATGTAATCTTGTAGAGAGTGGGGTCAGGTTAACACAGGGACACACAGGACAAAATTCATCCACACAGTAAGACGCACATTTTTTTAAAAAGTGTGGAGACTGGAGGAAAATTCAGGAAGGCATGGAGAACAAGCAAACTCTTCATGCTGCAAGGCAACAATGCTAACCGCATCCAGCTGCATCTGGTGTTTGGTTTATTTTTAGCTAAACAAACGATGACATTGAGTACCAGAACACTGTGAGTCCCTCTGTCTTCCCCTTGCTTCTTAAAAACCCACATCAGATGTTAATGAAGTTAAATAAAACACACCTGAACAGCAACCTGGTAGAACCTCTGAGAAAGTTCCCCCAGTTCTCCATCTTCTGCTGTAGCGCCCTCTGCTGTTGACGTTGTGTACTGCTCCAGTTTATCCAGCTGCTCCACCTGCATTTCATCACAAAAGTAAGTCAGAAGACTCACAGACATTTGTGTATTTTTACAGTTGACACCAGATATTTACATACACCGAATAAAAAGACACAAACAATTTTTTCTTCTCTCTGTCTGAAGTTAAATCAAACCAATTTGTTCTAGTTTTAGCTTAGTTAGAATGACCAAAATTGATTTTATTTGTGAAATGCCAGAAAATGTAGCGAGAACATTCTTTAAATATGTTTCTTTTTTCAAAAGTTTACATACAGTTGGTCAGTATCAGGGATAACTGTCTCTTAAAATGTATGGTTAGAGTCAAACTGAGAAATGTTGAGATTAATCTCTGAATTCTTTTAGAAAAAAAAACATGGAAATATCTGAGTTTGAAAAGTTTAGAATTTTCAACTTTTTTTAACTAAGAAAAAGTCAGAAATTTCCAATTATTTTCTAGAAGATTTCTGAGATTAATCTAAAAATTTCTTGATTTTTGTCTAACAAATTTCAAACTTTTCAAACTCAGAAATTTCCATGTTTTTCATGAAAATTTCTGAGAGTAATCCTTTCTTAATCTCAGATTTTCTTCTTACAAGTCTTCGACTTTCCAAACTCAAAACTTACAATGTCTTTTGTAGAAAATTTCTGAGATTAACCTAAAAAATTCTTATTTTTTTGTCTGACACATTTTTGACTTTTGATACTCACAAATTTCCACTTTTTTTCTAGAAAATTTCAAAAATTAATCTAAAAATCTCCGAATTTTTTCTTGCAAATTTTGGACTTTTTGAACTCATATATTTCCTTATCCTATAAAATTTATGAGATTATTCTCAAAATTTCCAAGCTTTTTGGAGGAAATTTCCCATCTACAATGAATGTTTGAATCTTGTGTTTGTTTGTTGAGACTACAGATGTAAATTATTGTTTTGCTAAATCCGCTACATTTACAACAATATTGTACGTATATTAACACAATCCTATTTAAATACAGTCAGTCAATTAGAAATTGGGTTAAGGTTGCAGAAAAAGTCATCTTGCAGGAGTTTCGTATATCCCTTTGGGTTCGTGTGATCTTTGAACTTCCTTTAAGTTTTAAGATGTCGGTCCAGCTGTATGGATTCCATTGACACCTGAAGGCATCGTGAACCTCCAGACGTGAGCTGTGATCGACATGCAGGATAAATTCATACCCTGAACCACATCAGGTCTGTTGGACTTTTCTTCCCATCTCCTATAAGGCCTTAATCGTAGCACATTTTCTGCATTTACAAAATGCTAAAAGGCCAGAAATCGCAGCCAGCAAGGGTTATTTACAACCACAAAGAGATAAAACAGACTCTGAACCGCTCGTCTTGGCAGCGAAGGTGTTTAACAGCTACGGTTCAAAGAATACAAACACAGACAGAACCACAGTGCTGCTGCGGCCCGATCTGTGGTTTCATCGGCTCATTTGGTCTGTGGGAATCCCAACATTACGCTTCCACTTTAGAGTTTATACGAAGCAATAAAGCTGCGGTTTCTTCAATCCGCTCATGAACGGAGAAACAAATGAAAACATTTCTTTTCTTGTTTTCAACACAGCGGTGTGACAACCAGGGATTTAATTGGGTTTTATTGAAAAATGCTGACAGAAACAGAAACATCCTGAGAAACTATCTTGTTTTTTTTTTATATAACATTTTTATTTTAACACAAGTTTTGTTTTCCTTAACAGTGAGGAAGAACAAGCTGAATAGTAGAATAAATATGAGCAATCGGTGTTGATGAAAGCAAAGGTTTTACCTCTGCCAGGACAAATGGCCGCTCCTTCAGCAGACTGGAAACCCGGAAACGACAGAGACCAGTGATGAGGAGCGTATAGTGAGGCTTCGGCCAGTTACTGCCGACAACCTGAACGGCGATTCCTGCTGTACCGATCCTGGAGAGAGAGAGAGAAGCAAAGACACATAGAGAGAGAGGAGGGAGAGATGAGAGAGATTTTAAACAGAGGATGGAGAAAAGAAAGAGCAGAAGGAAGGAACAAGGGAATGCATGAATGAATGAATGAATGAATGAATGAAGGGCAGATGAAAGAATGGAGGAAAAGCAAAAGGAAGGAAAGAGCACAGAAAGTGAAGGAGAGAATGAAGGAAGGGGAGAAATGTAAGTAAGGAAACAGAGAAGGAAGAAAGGGAGGCAGGAAAGAAGAAAGAGAGGATGAGATGAAGGAAAGAAGGAAGGATAAAAGGAAGGTAGGGCATAAAGGAAAGGAGAAAAAGGAGAGAAATAAAGAAGGGTGAGAGAAAGTAAGTAAGGAAGGCAGGAAAGCCAAAAGGAAGCGAGGAAGGAAGGAATGAAGAATAGGAAGGAATGAAGGAAGTGACTGAAGGAATCTCCCAGACGTTTCAGAGCAGAGGGGCTCCTCAGTCCTATCAACTGCAAATGTTCCCAAAATCACTTTATAAGCCAATAAATGTTGGACTGAATCTGACAGCAGAGCTGAAGACAAACTGAGCAGGAAAAACACAGAAAAACACTGAAACATAAATACAACTAATAAAAATAATAATAATAAAAAAAGAGTCAGGTTCCGCTACAGGAAGCAGAGGGTTTGCCTCCGGTTCTGACCGGGTCTGAAATGAGTCAGTAAATTATCACAAGCAGCAGCTGCAACGGTTAGATCTTCCCAACGCTTGATTAGATCTGAAAATGCAACTGGATGAATGGATGAATGAAAGGATGGATGGATGGACGGACGGACGGATGGAGTGATTAAAAGACAAGTCTACAGAATGTGACATTTTTTATCTGATTGATCATCTGATTAATCAATTGAAACGTACACCAAAGGAAGGATATGCTGTTGCATTTAGGAATTTATTTATTTTTCTTTTTAAAAAGGAACTCATTTGTTTCTTTTAATCTACTCCAAATATTGTTTAATAAAAGGCTTTTTGAATCTGACTAATTTATTAATCATCTGAATAATTAATAGAATAATAGTTTGCTGAAATGATCATTGGATGAAGATGATTGGTGGTGAAAGGATAAACCAACAGGAGCTTCAGCTGCTACTAAGTAACCAAACAAAGCGAGACGCAGCTGATAAAAAGCTTAAAGTCCACTCCTCTGTGGTCACCTTGAATGAAAATGCTACAGTTGGACTGTGGAAATTTCTGGAATAAATCGCTTCCTACAGCAAAAAAACAAGTCAATTAGACGCTTCCAGTGTAACTCAGTGACAGGATATAACCTGATAAAGCTGTCTTTTTATTATATATAAATATAAAACCCTTACCCGGACAGGAGAGTGAACCTTCTGTGAATTCTGAAACTTTCAGTGCGGTTCCAGATCTATAAACATCATAACTCAGGTTTAACAAGTCCCAAACTGCCTTTAATATGACTTTCTCTCTAAAAGTTGCACGATCCTGTCCAGATGTAACAAGTTTAAGACCTGGACTGGGTCTGATGTGGTAGAGCAGATGAAAAGAAAAATGTTAAACTACCCTCTGGTTATTTCACACCCTGCTGAGAACATTTAGGATCATTATGAGACACGAGGAGTTAAATCCTCTCTGATTGGGCGATGAAACGCTTTATAATGGTTTACGTAATTATTTGTCTTTTATGTTTTTGTTTGTGTCAGCTTTTATGTTTTGGTTATTTGTTTCCTTGTGAGCCACATTTTTGTAATTTATTTGTATAGTTTATGACTTACTTTGTTTTTGTTTTTATCCATTTTGATTCATATCTGTTTTTCTTAATAATTAATTGATTTACATTTGTTTTATGATATTCTACACTTTATCTTTTGGGTGGTTATGGTTATTTCATTCATTTTTATTCCCTCTATTTAGTTCTGCAAATACATATGTATTTTTATTTTTAGGATGATTTTTACGTTTTTTCTTCTTTTAATTTATGACGCTACTTATGATGCCCTTTGTTTTATTCATTCATGACTCTTATTTATATTTAGTTTTTTAATATATGTATTACCATTTTTACGTTGATTTTAAAAAAATATTTTTTTAAATAATTTTTTTAAGTGGTTTATGACCCATTTTTTCCATTTGATATGACTTGACTTTTTAACAAAATTATAAATTTTTGGTTTATTATACCTTTCTTTTCATTTTAGTAATTCATTTGACTTGGGGGTTTTATACTTATATTTTAACGTATTTATTAGGTCTATGATGAAAGTCACTCATTAATCTTTGGTCATTGACCCGATGACCTGTTACGTCACAGCTCCAGACCTGACGAACCCCAGGCCAATCTGACCAGTAACCCCACCAGTGTCTCCAGCTGAGCAGCGGACTGGTTCTTACTGGTGAAGCGGCGGCAGTGGGTCGGAGTCCTGTTCCGGGTCTCTGGTGTTGGGGATCACTCCGATGATGGTGCTCTTCAGGGAGGTCCCCTTCAGCAGCCGTTGGCCCACTAGCTGCATGTTCCGCGGCGAGTCCACGCTGAACCGGACCGTAGAGCCCGGCAGGAGCACTCCTTCGTGGGTCAGCAGCAGCGGCAGACGGTTCGGTATCTGGATCCCCCCGGCTGAGGCCATTTTTGAGGAGCTTGACCGAAAAACAGGTCTCTGTTTACAACACAGGGTCCTGAACTGTCGCCACTTCCGGGTTAGAACTTTCAAAACAAAAGCGACAACGTACAGCTGTGTAAAAATTCTAGTGTACGGCCAGCGCGGAGGGACATAATGCTACGTAACGAGAAATAACAACATCTCGTGTTGAGCTTTCTGCCAGTTCCCTCATACACTATATATTTTTACGGCAAAGGGACTTTATTTAAAAATCGTTTAAAATAGTTTGAAGTAATAAATTATTATTAATTATTAAATGTTTAATAGTTATTGAAACAAACAAAATTTTAAATATACAATTTTTTTAATGTCAATTATCTATCTATCTATCTATCTATCTATCTATCTATCTATCTATCTATCTATCTATCTATCTATCTATCTATCTATCT
>CAEGAG010292486.1:0-49256 GCA_903067065.1 Brachyrhaphis terrabensis
AAGAAAGAAAGAAAGAAAGAAAGAAAGAAAGAAAGAAAGAAAGAAAGAAAGAAAGAAAGAAAGAAAGAAAGAAAGAAGAGGGGAAAATTAGAGCTCTTCCTCCTCTGTGAAGTGGTTTGGATTTTTTTTCTCCCTTCTTGTTTTACTACGGAACCTCCCTTTGCGAGCACCACTTTAATTACGGAAACTTAAGTTCTTGCAGCTCGAGCGCCTTTGGTTGCTTTTTGGTGTTGCTTTCAGCCAGCAACCCCCTCGTTCCCTCTCCCTCTCTCTCAAACCTCCCTCTAACCCCCCACTAAGCGCTGCGCTGCATTCTAACCTGCAGCATGAACCTGGGCTGAGCTGGGACTCGGCTTGAAATCGCAGCGGTGTCACATTTTGGAGGAGAACAACCTGCGCGTCTTGTGCGCGTCATTTTACGCACGCGGGAGCAGAATTAAAAACAAAACAGAAAACTGAGAGAAATTCATGTCTCCGTTTGCTTTAGCAAAAAAATAAATAAATAAATATATATATATATATATAAGTGGTAAATCATATATTAAATAGATAAATCTGAGTAAGAGTGGAATCACTTTCTCATCATTGATCATTTAAAAGTGTGTGAGAGAGAGAAAAAAATGACAACCCTTGAGATTTAACCAACAAGATTAGGCTGAAGGATACAACAGGATGCTTCAAATGACCAAGCAAATAAAGCAACAAAAAAAAAGAAAAAGAAAAGTTTTAAAATCAGACGAGGCTGACAACTCAAATAACGCAATCGCTCACTCAGTCGATCACCGAGTCGTTCCGCGCTGGCGCACTTCGTTTTCAGCGGAATGTTGTCGTTGGCAAGCCGGCATGAAATGGAAGAGGGGAAGTGTTTTAATGAGGAGGATGGGAGCTGAGAACTGTTAATTATTTGGCAAACTTGTATTCGATTTGTTTGAGTGCTTATAAAAGTACAAAAAAAAAAAAAAGTAACGCGAACCAGACGGAGGGGAGAGATGGAGAGAAGAAGAAAAAACAGTTACTGAAAGGAGGCAGAAGGTTTCAATCTGCTTTTTACTGTCTGACTCGGCGGGCTTCACGGGACGGAATCTGACAGCCAGATTTATTTGGAAAAAAGTCTCTTTAAGGTGCTCTCTCAAACCATGAGGCGTGGATACTGCGACGCGGAAACAAGTCGGTTTAAATTAGGACAACGTTCAAATAAACAAATAGAGACAACCTGTCATTTAGAGGGGAGAAAAACAGACAAATTAAGACGAATTCGACTAAATAAATCACACTTGAAACATATAAAAAAATATGCCGGCTGCATTCTGAATGTTTAGTTTCGTTCTCTCAAATCAAGAGGGACATTTCTTCTGAAAGTGCAGAGGAACGTTTCGGGAAAACATTTGCGGAAATGTTCAAATAAAAGGGATGATTTCTCTAATGCGGTTTTTCTTCTGGAGGAAACCGAATAAAATGTTTTGTTCGAAATGTATCCTATGCTCAAACTGTGTCCCCGTTTGTGCTAAAAGCTTCTCAGTCTCTCTCTCTCTGGTTTATATCCCATTCTCATTGGTTCGCCTTGATGAAACATGTTCAGGCAGGACATGGGGAGGAGAATAATGTCATAATTGTGCATTGTTGAGCTGAGTGTGCAGTTGGTCGCTTTGGCTCCGTTGTGCCTAACAGGACCACACGAAACCCCCTTTTCCTAAAATCTGTGTTAATATAATATAATATAATATAATATAATATAATATAATATAATTGTTGGTGTGAGATCTGTGCATCTCACACCAACAATAATATATATTTCTTTTTTAAAAATGATACTCCCCTTTTGGATATTCTGGTTGCTATTTACATGCCAAATGTTTCCAGGACAGGATATAAATATATATTTTTTTTATCATTTTATTTTCTCTCCGCTACAAAGGCAGACATTATTAATCGACTTGTCAGCGTGTAAAACTAAATTACACACTGAGAAATGAATAAATAGATGTAACACATTGAGAGGGGAAAAGTTGCTGGATTAGATTTTAATCGGTGTTCATGAGTAGAAATGATGGGAGTCTAACAACTAAAAGACAACTTAATCGAAAAAATCTGATTCGAATAATTGGTCATTTCCGAATCTGTTCTTCTTTTTTTTTTGTTTTAAAAATCTTTTTTTTTTTTTTTTTACTCAGGCCTAAAATGTCACTGCGATCAAGATTAATATCAATAATAAAAAAAAAAACCTGTAAATCTGTTACATCATAGCTTGACTAAGGTGGCTCATTCACTGTCAGCAACCGCCTCCGGCTCAAGAGGCGTTAGCATTAGCTGTGTTGCTAGTTAACAAGTTAAGGTTTTTGCAAAGATGAAGCAATATTTAATATCTACATATGGAATATTGCTTGTAAGATGTAATAAATTCAGTCATGTTATAAACATGCCAATACCTCAGCTGAACTCTGCAGAGAACGAGAGCTGTGCGCAAATCTTTAGCAAAAAGTAAATAAAGAAATCAATTCAAGAGATAAAATAAAGAAATGGCTGTTGCCAACAGCAATGCTGGCGCTGCTGAAATGTAGCCAATGTTGAGCCTTTCATTTACAAATGAATGTGCTTGATTTCATTTCAGTATTATTTGTTGCCTGTTAACCATGGTAAAGCATCGCATTTGCAAGCTAAATTATAAGATTTTTAATAATTTCATTGTCAAATATTTCACTTTTCTTTAAGCGTGATTTAGTAACAAGTTGGGCGTTAGTATTAGCGACGTTTTAACTACAGTTACTCTCTTTTGTTGTTGTTGTTGTCAATAACAGATACGAATCTTTCTGTAGTTTTATTCTTCTCGTCATCTACAACACAGCCTGGCCGGACGGGTCCCTCCTTAAAGTCAGGAGAAAAAGAAAAAAAAATCTTTAAGGGGCTTTAACATTTTTAACACGTGCCAGCTGGAATGCTTCATTAAAAATATCATAACATTTTTTTTTGCACTCTCCAAAAAAAAACAAAAAAGTCTGATTTCTAGAGCAACTCTGTTTTTTGATTAGAAGTGGCACGCCATTAAAAAATAAATACATTTTTAAAAATCATCAGATTTATCGGTGTGTGGAGTTTTTCCTGAAAAAAAAGAACCCAACAACAACACATAATCAGGAACAACCGTACAAACGCGCACTTAACTTTATGCAACGCGCAAGAGTTATGCGATAAAGTCAGTCCTTCCTTTCTCTCTCTCTCTTTTTGTTTTCTTCCTTTTTCCACAAAGAAAACAAATGTTAACGCCTCGCCCGTTAACTGCGAGGCGTTAACGGGCATCTTAATTGCATCATTACCGGATAAATTTATTATGAGGGCGGATGTGGATTAGAAATTAGACGGGGACATTAATCATCCTTCTGTAGCGGGTTTCGCCTTTCTTCTCCGAACAGCTTGTCAGCTGCAGTTTGTGTGAGGCGGACTCATGGTGGACGTTTGAAAAACAAGAAAGAGAGAGAGAGAGAGAGAGAGAGAGAGAGAGAGAGAGAGAGAGAGAGAGAGAGAGAGAGAAGGCCTCTGTGGGAGAATGTGACCCCCCAACACACACACACACACACACCCGCCCCCTCTCTCTGAACACTGTACACTCTAAGTGAATCTGACTGCAATTATTTTCTTCTTTTCTCCTTGCAGACAATCTTTTGCACTCTCCTCTGAGAAGACAGAAGTATCTGTTTGATGTCTCAACCCTGTCCGAGAAAGAGGAGCTGGTCGGAGCCGAATTAAGGATATTTAGGAAAGCTTTGGGGGCCCCTCAGGCGGCGGGGCCCTTCCACCTCCAGCTCTACCCGTGCCGCTCCGACAAACCGCTGGACTCCAGGTCTCTAGACGCCGCGGACTCCGCCGACACTGGCGGCTGGGAGGTCCTGGACGTGTGGGACGCGTTTCGGACGCAGCGGCAGCACAGGAGCCAGCTCTGCTTCCAGCTCCGGGCCGCGCACGGCGAGTCCGGCGATGAGGTGGACCTGAGGCGGCTGGGCCTGGACAGGAGCGGCCGCGGGCAGCAGGAGAAGGCCATCCTGGTGGCCTACACCCGCTCCAGGAAGAGGGAGAACCTGTTCAACGAGATGAAGGAGAAGATCAAGTCGCGGCGGTCGGCCGAGGAGAGGCCGGCGAGGGTCGAGGGGCAGGGCGAGGGTCTCCCGCGGCGGCGCCGGAGGACGGCGCCGAACAACCGGCACGGGAAGCGGCACGGGAAGAAGTCCAAGTACAGGTGCAGCAAAAAGGCTCTGCACGTGAACTTCAAGGAGCTGGGCTGGGACGACTGGATCATCGCCCCGCTGGGCTACGAGGCCTACCACTGCGAGGGCGTGTGCGACTTCCCGCTGCGCTCGCACCTGGAGCCCACCAACCACGCCATCATCCAGACCCTCATGAACTCTATGGACCCCAACAGCACCCCGCCCAGCTGCTGCGTGCCCACCAAGCTCAGCCCCATCAGCATCCTGTTCACGGACTCGGGCAACAACGTGGTGTACAAGCAGTACGAGGAGATGGTGGTGGAGCAGTGTGGCTGCAGGTAGCGGCGCGTCGGCGTGACCGATGAAGCAACGGGGGAAGAACGAAAAGACAGATTTTGTTCAAACCGAAGTGCTGACGTGAACAGATCAGCTCCTCACAGGGTCTGGAGCGTTTCAGTCCAAATGACGGGATGCGGTCACAGGAAGCCCCCCCCCATCCCACCCCACCCACCTCCATCTCCACCTCCACCCCCACTTCATTGTTATTTATTCAAACTGATTAACACTAAAAGCGTCCAGCACATTTATTCTCATCCACGCAGGGACCTTTAAAATAAATAAACAAATAAATAAAAAACGTACCAGGCGGAATGTCCAGGAGGTTTTTTGGCGCAAAGCAGCGAATAGACGCAGTGCGTGCTCTGCGTGGCTGCGGGCCAGAAAGGAGCCTGTTGATCTGGGAGCGCCGCGCCTGATCGGGACTTTTTCGGGTCGTCCCTCCACCCCCAACACACACATACACACACACTGCCTAACTGGAGACATTACAGGCTCCTGCTTTCACCAAATAAATGAATAAATAAAATAAAAGAGAAATAAATAAATCAGTAAACACATGAGGTGAATGTCTAATGTACCAAACACAGAAACGTGGATCTGTATGTGAGGAGATAAAGATGGTGGTGGTGATGCCTTCAAGAGATTTTTTTTTTTTTTTTTTTGTGCCTTGAAAGGACCCAGATAAAATCTGTGCCTCTCCTGGGACCTGACGGATAGAAAACGATTTTTTTTTTTTTTTTTTGGAAAAGCACACATAACTGGGGCGGATTGTTTAATTTTTTGAATTTTTTTTGTCACTCAAAAATGCATCTTTACGCAATGCACTTCCACGACTTGATGCGCCATGCACGGACAAGTGGTTCAGAGAGAGAGAAAGAGAGAGAAAAGAAAAACTAAAAGACTCGCCAATCGAGACTATATTTAAATGCACATTAGCTTTGAATGCACTGCTGTTCATTTTTTTCCCTGTCTATCTCTGAGGTGTAAATATTTTGTACAGTCGAAAGAAAAAAAAAAAACTTTACAAAGTGCTGCGAATGAAGAGACGCTCCAAAGACGTTTCTTTGTAAATGTAAAAAAAAAAAAGAAAAAAAAAACTGCACTCAAATCGGTAAAAACAAAATGTCTATTCTATAATTATTTTTATTATTTGTGATGTACAGAGTTCCATGATAATCATATATTTCTTACGTCATAAAAAAAGAGTAATTTAAAGTGTCTTCGATATTTTTTTTTTGCAGAGGGTGGAAAGTACTATTATTAATATCTATCTACCTCATTATTGCATATAGGATCTGAGTTTGAGGTGCATTCAGTTAAAGTGTAAAGAGCTTTTTACAATGATTTATATATGAGATCATTTATATAACATATATTACTGGATACTACTCCACACCATTACTGTACAAATAAAATTCCAAACAAAGTCTGGAATTTCTGGTGAGTTCTGCCTTGTCGTGTTTATTTCACTCGGTTTATGTTCGGAAATTTGGACACCTAATGAACGTCTTAAAAAAAAAAGTGTTCGCCTTTTGTCACGACGCGACCACACACTTCATTGGGTTTGATGAGACAGACAGGCACAAAGCAAAACCGCAAATGGAATTAATTCGTGTGATAAAACTGAAAAGTTTGGCATCGACCCCCCCAATGAGTCAGTAACCACGTAGAATGACGTTTGCAGCCGGGAGGTGGGAGGTCACGAGCACAGTCTAACAATATAATTCATCTGTAAATCGTGCATTGAACAAGTTTTCTATTGCTTTCATGCGTGTGAAGTCAACAGCTGCGTTTTCATTAGCAGTAGAACCGCGCGTTTTGCAATGACTGCAACATGTTGGCTTAAGGTAAACACAAAATCTCACTTTTTGCAAAATGTTTTTGCGCTTGAATGAGGTGGATTTTTTCGAAATAGATGCTTTTTGCAAAACTGCAATGGGAACACTTGATTTCGTGTCGCACCAGTCACACGATCAACAGCCGGATCTTACTGCTAGAGGTGGACGATACCGGGAATTTTTGGCATCGATCCAATACCAAGTAGGGCCGGTATCGGCGATATCAATGTGGCGATACGTAACAAGAAAATACTTTAGAGGGCTGACAAACCACAAGACGACAAAGTGAACACACCGCAACAAATGAAAAGTTTTAAACTTATTCTGTTTTTCAAGTTGAACAATACAAGAAAGCAATGCAAAGAATAAGGAATTTATTCCCTTCTGGCTTTAAACTGAACAAAATCAATTAATGACAATTAAATAAAGAAAGAATACAGAGGGCAGTGTGTCAGCACAGTGCAGAGGAGACTTTGGTGAATCAGTCTGTGCAAGCTTGAGAGAGAAAGAGCTTGAGCATCGATCTTTATACATGAGTATCGTTCGATATCAGTACCAGCATTGGTATCGACATTGTCGATATTAGGATCGATCCCCCCAACTCTAGTTTCTACTGTCGAAAACCAGGAAGAAGACAAAAGGAAGTAGTAGGGGCATGGTGTTGTTTTTTTCTAACAATGTGCACCTGACTCCAGCGTACCTCTCACAGCATTTCACAGATCATAAAAAAGTTGCGTGTCGTTCAAATGTGTTGAATCTATGACTCTTCTGTAAAATGTCGGACTACAATTTCCCCAAAACGCCGCATACATTGTCTCCTCTGATGGCTGATAGATGATGAATGAATTATGATTATGTGTCATGTAACTGTTCACTTCCGTTGCTGTCAGGGTGCCATACATATAAGAGTCATGAGGATATTTTGGTGTAAATCTTTCCACTATAGCTCTGCTTGATATTTAGGGTCTTTCTCCTTCTGAAAGCTAAACGTCTTGCTCTGGTCTCAGGTTTCTCTGAAGCACCGAAAAAGGTTTTCTTCCAGGAATCCTCTGTATTTAGCTCCCTCTATCTTCCCATCAAACTAGACCAACTTCCCTGTAGACCCTGGAGAAAAACTATCCCCACAGAATCATATCACTTTAGAGGTGGTATTTTCATATGATGTGGAGTACTATTTTCACCTGTTTTAAATGTTATCAGCCCATAACTTAAACAAACAAAAAAAAAGCCTTCTGGTTTCAGATGCTGGTTAAGCTGCATATTATCAGTGATAAGAATGGTAGATAAGTACCTATAGTACAGGAGACTCAGTCTGAAACTAATGTACGGGACTGATAACTGCTAATCGTGTCCATTTAATGTGCTGATAACACTGAAAGCGGGTGCTCTTCTTGCTATGTTTGCATGTAGGACAAACATGTTTAAGTTCTTCATCTTCTTCTCCCACATGTTCTCCTTCATGCTCATATTTGCTGTGTCAGCTTTGGTGGTGCAAAATGAGCTGCTTTTAAACTTCTCCACAACTTTCTGTTTGCCGCGTTCCTTCCTGATGCGACGCTATTCCAGATTTGGATTCGGAAGAGGTTAAATTCAAATTATAGTGAAACGCATTAAAGTTTGTGTTTCTTGCAATGTGGTAAAAAAAAAAAAAATGTGGAAAAGTTCAAAGGGTTATGAATTCTTTTGCAAGGCACCGAGACAAACTAGCAGATCGATTCCTAAAAGTGAACAATCAGCTTGGAGAGACAATTCTCACTGCAACAACACTAAACATTTTCATTTTTTTATGTAGCTTCTAGTGCAAAGTGCTTAAGACTGACATGACACTGTCATAAATATGACTTAACACATGTCATGAACATGAAAAAGTCTTTATGGATGTTTATGACTGTTGTCATTTGGTAAATAATGACACTTTTAACACAAAGTTGCATTAAAAGTTGCATTAAATGTCAATTTAAAATACCATCTTTACGTTAAAGTGACATAACTAACCAAATAACGAGACAGCTGGATGTTTGCTAATTGCTGCTGGCTAGTCTGCAGGAGCTGAGCGGAATGTTGTGGTGGAGGGGTGAGCTGTGAGACGGAAGCTACGCCTCGAAGGTGGTGCTGGGTTCAACCGCAAGTTTTGCACAGTTGAATGGTTGCCATGGAGATTAAAGGCTTTCTCAAACAAGAATCAAAGCAACCCTCCAAGTATGTTTTCTTCACGAGGAAATAACATTATAACATGATGTAAAGCTCAAATGTTACATAATATTGATTAAAACGAAATAACAATCGATTTTTTTTCATTAATAACATGGAAACAATATTTTGCTATAAGGAAAACAGTCTGTTAGTGGTTCAAGTACCTAACATCTACAGTATATTCAAGAATAACTGACTTAAATAAAGATCCTACATCTTGCGGAAGAGTTACTTTTTTTAAGTTAGTTTTGTCGTATTTATTACTATTTGCGCTATACCAGTGTTTTCGCAGCGCTCCTGAAAAGATCCACATTGCGTCCGCCCTGGGATCAGGCTCATCCTGTTCTCACCCCTTAGCAAACTCACTCTCATCATGGCCCAACAAATGCAATTACCTAGCGCCTGGATGTTTCAGGGACCGCGGCCGCGGAAACCGCATCAACATATGGTGTCCATCGGACCCGGGGAGGAAATCCACAGGACTGACTGTCACTGATACGGCACCGAGCGCAGGAACCCTGACTCTTTCCCAATGAATCCAACCCGGCTGGGTCAAGTTTACTTAACACTTTAATGCTTCCCAATCTGGAGATGAAAACAACACAAAACTGGGGGGGTTGTGAGGGGAAGGGGTGTTTAGGATGGGGCATGAGGGGGGGGGAATCTCCCCATAAAAGCAGCGACCTTGGCCTGGAAGCAATTAGGAAATTGCTTTGATATGTTATATGCTGTCCAGACTCTTGTACAGTATCATGTCACTGCTCACGTGTTTGTTAGAGGAGGGGAAGCGGAGGATGCTCAGTGCACTCTTTAGTAGTCCGTTCATATAGCAACCCTCCAACAGATTCCTGTCAGAGTCAGAGGAACGGAGGAATCCTCAGTCGACTCTTCATCTCTCATCAATGCGGCGATGTCACCTCAGCAGGTCTCCAAGCAAGAGGCAAACGAGTGGAGTAAACCTTTGCTTTAAGATTTATTTTTATTTGACAAGCTCGCCGCTCTGCTGGGCACTGGCCTGGAGGTGAGGCTGCGTGTTAAGGGAACAGTTAAATGGTGATGAAAGGGAAAGGAATGCTTTGTTTACCGGCTTCGATCCCTCACTCTTAAGCCGAATGTTCCTATAAAGTTCTTCATCCCGGCTCCCTTATTGTCCCTCCTTACACACTGAGACAGAGTGAGAGAGAGAGAGAGAGAGAGAGAGAGAGAGAGAGAGAGAGAGAGAGAGAGAGGAGGCGGAAAAAAAAGTGTTGTGTTTATTTGAAACGCGGCCCTAACATATATTAGTCCAGAGTTAACCAAAACTGGCAACGAGAGGGGTCCTTTTCATCAGGAACAGGGAGAAATGTGGGGAATGTATAACACAAATAGTCTTGACACCCCACATCTGTGTGTGTGGAGGCTGCTCTTCAGAGGAAAGCTGCTCCAAAGCGTGGATCTACAGAGCGGTGGAAAAGTATTTGCCCCCTTTCCAGATTTTTTTGTTTTTGCTTCTGTCACCCCCAAAATGTTTTAGATGATCAAACTAAATTATACACCAGACAAAAGACGGATTGAGAGTACGTAGAATTCAGTTTGGAAGTCATTACTTTTATTTATTGTGGGGAAGGGGAAGCTGTCCAAAGCTGCCTGGTCCTTAAAGTAACAAATTATTTGCGAGTTGCCACATTGTTAAAGGAGCGGCATTAAGTAAAATTGACTTTTTTGAGCTTTACATCACGTTATAATGTTATTCCTTCATAGAAAACATACTTGCAGGGTTGCCTTGATTTTTTCATGGATGTTTGAGAAATCCTTTTGTCTCCAATGGCAACCTTTCAGCTGTGGAAAACACCTGACAGGATCTAGCGCCACCTTCGAGGACAAAACTCCTCCTCTGAGCTGCAACTTTCAAGCTTCCGTCTCCGAGAGCATCCGTCTCCCACGACTCCTCCACTCAGCTCCTTCAGACTAGCCAGCAGCAATTAGCAAACACCTGGTGGAAGTGCACATCAACTGAGCTCATTACATGAGCTACTTCTCAGTGAAACGCTGGTAAAAAACAAAAGAAAAACAAAAACAAATTTTGTTTAAAAGTTAAAAGAGCGGCAATGTTGTGACGACTTCCTGAAGGCGGAGTTTCAAAACAGCAGGAGTTTTTAAAGAGACAAAGACCCAATGTCAAGAAATTAAATTACAGAGTCAATTTTTTTAAAGTCATATTTGAGATATATATTTGCATGTATGTATAGCATTTTTATAACCTTTATAGGTAACATATTTATTTTTTAGTGCTCTAAATTGTCACTACATGCCTGGAAAATGCATAATACTGTCCGGTTATTGTTGACCAGCCACACCCAAACGAAGAAACTACTTAAACAGAATCTGTCTAATAAAGTGATGCAAGAAGTTGCAACACATCATGTTGCGACATAAAGGAATTTCAGGAAAAGATGAGAAACATCCAGACTGGTAAGAATTGAAAAAAACAAAGTCGTCTCTAAGGCCTTGGGACTCCAGTGAACCACACTGGGGACCCGTCATCCACAAATAGAGAAAATAGGGAACATTGGCCAAACTTCCCAGGAGTGACTTGCCCACCAAAAACACTCGAAAAAAACAAGCCATGACTCATCCGGTGGCTCATAAAGGAACCTACTAGAACATCTTAAGCACTTTCAGTTAAGGTCAGTGTTCATGATTCAACAATTAGAAGGAAGACTGGACAACTCGGCG
Source organism: Brachyrhaphis terrabensis (assembly GCA_903067065.1). Classification (NCBI taxonomy): domain Eukaryota; kingdom Metazoa; phylum Chordata; class Actinopteri; order Cyprinodontiformes; family Poeciliidae; genus Brachyrhaphis; species Brachyrhaphis terrabensis. Next base: position 11,282 of record CAEGAG010292486.1, read on the forward strand.
GGGAAGTTCCAATGGCAAAGCCGCTGCTGGCCAAGAAGAACTCAAAGGTACATTTTACGTTTGCCCAAAACGTTAAAAAAAAAAACCCTCTTGATGAATCTCAATATTTTTGGGGACTATACTTTATTTACTGGTGAGACAAAGTGGGAATGACTTGGAGGACGTGAGTAAATCTGGGGTAGAACTAACAGCATTTCTGAGAAACAACGTCATGCAGACAGTCAAACATAGTGGAGGTAGTGTGATGTTCTGGGACTCCCTTTCTGCTTCGGCATCCTCTAGGAAAATGTCTTTGTGACGTCAAGCTGATGATCTTCCAGAATTGCAGGAGGATCATAATTGAAAGCAATCCAGGACGAGCAATTTTGAATGCTTAAAAAAATAAAAAGAACAAAATGGAGATTTTGAATTGGCCTAGTCAAAGTTTGAGTTTAAATCTGAGGGCAGAGACGTGGAATGACTGTATACTGGGAGTGAGTGTTTGGAAACATTTGGATTTGGAAGAATTAAAAAAAAAAATGTTGCAGTTATCGCAAAGGCGGTTGTTGGCGGATCCATTTATCAGCGTTAGAAGGTTTATATCCAACACTCTGTTGCATAACTGCACTTTGTCTTTACTCCAGATTTAGTTTAAAGTGGGCTAGATGATCTGAGACATGTAAGCGGGGGAAGAAAAACAAAAACTAACTAAAAAAGTTTGTAACAGAGCACACTCTGTCTTTTCCGCAACACTGTAGGTGGTGATCAGTAGCAGAGTTGTTCTCACCAGTTAGGAAAGGCATAAGCATGGAGTTCTGTGCAATAAAAATCTGTCAGATGGGCATGAAAGCCCCACTCCGAGGGGGCTTTGATGTAACTTTACTGACTCATTGTTTCTGTTTCATTTCTTTACCACTTAGGGCTTCTCTGTTTTCTTCCATTTCCCACCGTCGTGTTTTGCCGATCCGATGGTTTCCTTTATAATAAATCCTGACAGCTCTCTTTTGGCCAAAACTGGAATAAAAAAAAAAACTCCATCAACATTCTTGTTGCGATCATTTGCACGTGACGTTCCTCGCTCGGAGAGAGGCGTCTCCTCTGCCTCGCTAGAGAGTGTGTGTTTGTCTGCGTGCGTGTGTGTGTGTGTCTGGGAGAACAGAAGGACGGTGGCGTACACAGATGGGCAGCTGAACGGTGCCGGAGCGCAGCAGATGCCTGAGGTGACCCCTACTGCTGCCTTTCATTCAACCACTGGCTTCAACACAAAAGGCAGGGTTGGCCACCGAATAAACACTTTAAATACACTTTGCTTGTGATTTATTTGTGTGTGCTTCCTTGGAATCATTCAAGAAATAAAAAAAAAATGTTTTTGTCTTTTCCTTAGAGTGTTCAAGAATCACCTGCTGAGCGAGGAACCAAAACTAGGACGCTAGGTAATAGGTGATAAACCTTGCGTGGCGTAGCAGTAAACCTAGATGTCCTCCTCTGTCGGGGCATCTGCCCTTCTTCTTTGTTTTTCTTCTCTCCTCTGTGGTGCAACAGACAACCACACCTCCCTTCTGTCAGGGCAACAGGCAACAGGAAGGGCGCTCCTCCACCTCACCACAGATAACCTGCTAATTGCATTAAACTCATTCCCCACCGGATCTTTTGAAACGTGAGGACGAAGGCAGCTTGCAGCTATTGTGGTCAAAGTCGTACTTTTCTCTACGTCTTTTGCGGTGGAGAAGTAATTTATGTTCCGTTGGGGGAGGCGGGAGGGGACGCTTACAGATGTGTCATTAAGCATATTTAGACGCTCAGAAAAGGGGCAGCAGCTGAGGTTGATAGATCTGCTTTAAAATACCTGCGCAGAGAAGCCCGTTTTTGTTCTGTTTATTTTCCGAAGGAATGTCTGCGGTTGCCCTTTCACCCCGCCTCATTCGTTTTCTACCCCTGGTCTGTGTTAAGAGACGGTGACCCGGGTCCTCAACATCTCAGATCAACAAGCGCACCGTCGAATTCTCCAGCAAGTCTCAGTCAAAAGGAACATTGACTTCTTGTATGCTCAAAGTCCATTGTTTTTGTTCTCTCTCTCTTATTTTTTTCTGTGAGGTGGTGAGAGTGTCGGCACGCTGGTGCAAGGGTCCAAATGGGCTCAAGTTAAAAGTAAATTTGTTCAGTTAACTCTGACAATGGTTAGGTTTGAGAGCTAGTTGAGGACATGACCTCACCGCCAATTTAGATCAGCGCAGGGACGGTTGCTGAGCAGCCGAGTCTGCACAATGGCAGTCAGTGGTCTGGACGACTGGACCTAAAATATGGATGGATGGGGGGGGAAACGCTTTCACATCCAATACCGGAGTGGAGGAGAGCAAATTAAACTGAAAAAGAAGGCCAAAAATACACAGCTAGGGGTTTAAAATAAGATAAAAAAGATGGTGTCAGTAACCCGAATCACTACTTTCTACTACCACGTTTTGAAATTACCACACATTCTTAATTGGAAGTAGGTACTTTGACTAGGCCATTGCAATACATAGACCTGCTTTTGCGTACACCATTTCATTCTTTGGATCCTTCTCTGGTTTATAGTTGTCCTGATAGAAAGTGAACCTTGGCACCAGTCTTTTGTGACCTCTAGCAGGTTGTCATGTCCAGCTGCATCCATGAACTCTGCGTCCTCTAGCCGCGTCCCTCATCTGTAGCGCCTGATGGTGCCACTACCATGTCTCACCGTGGTGTGTCAAAAGGGCAGTATTGTGCAAAATCAACTTTTTTAAAATTTCCTTCACTTTGTAATGTTATTCCCTCAGCAAAAACAAATCTGGAGTGTTGCTTTGATTCTTTTATGCATGTTTGAGAATAATCTCCCGTAGCAACCATTCAGATGTGCAAAACGCCTGAGTGGACATCCAGGAGCACCGCCTTCGAAGGATGAAGCTCCTCCACTGATCTGCAGTTGCCAAGGCTTTTGCCTCACAGAGTGCGACTCTCACACTCAGCTCCTTCAGACTAGCCAGTGGCAGTCGGCGAACACCTGGTGGAACTGCTCCGCTCATTATATGAGCTACTTCTCAGTGCAAAACTGGTAAAAAAAAAAGAACATTGCTGTTCTTCATCTTCATGATGAAGACCTTCCCAGAACCCTTGTATTTATACTGAGAATCAATGACACACAGGCAGACTATCTATTTATTGAGACACTTCAAAGGGCAAGTTATTTATGGGGGGGGTTTTTTGTGGGGGGGGAGGAATATTAGTAATGATTTCTCAATACAAAGGTACTTCAGGTTTTTCAGATTTTTGTCTATAATAAAAAGGAAAATGGTTTATTCTTTTTCTTGCGCTTGAAAATTTACGCACTAATTTGTGTCGACCTTTCTCATAAAATCAAAATAAAACACTTCAAAGTTTTGCTTTGTAGCAAGAAAGAATGTGGATGAGTTCAAGGGCCATGGCTACTTTAGTAACGCACTGTAAATCTCGGGTCTGTTCAATGTTCTTTTTTTTTTTTTAATCAACTCTCAGTACGCATTGACTTTTTCACTCTTTCATTCAAGATTTACAATTGCTTAAAAGGAAACCTGTGTTGTGTTAAAAGAGTTGTAACCTGTGACTTGCTAAGTGAAACATACAAACATAACTTGGGGGCATTGAGGCTGGAAAAACAAGGACTCGACTTTGAACGGGAGCTGATGGCAAGTTTAAGGAAGTCGGGTGGCAGGGTCCGAGAGGACTTGATGGACAACTCCCCGACTCGACAGAGGCAGAGCTTTCACTTAAAAATGGTGCCTGGCCTATCTCAAAAGGTCAAACGCCCAGAGAATCTACACACTACATTAATCATGAGAGGCTGAGGCTTACCTGTCTAGCGTTTCAGCCGTGCCGTACAGTTAACCTCAATTACGCTTGATTACGAGGTGTGGAAGACGCGGGTTCTCGAGACGACAACTTGGGGCGTCAATAATGCAACGTCAGATCAGATGTGCCCATCTTTCGGTCGTTCAGAACTGACAGAAAAGCTTTTCCGGGGAAGAGTGTATAAAAAGGATGAACAAACATGTATAAGTAAAAAAAAAAAAAAAAAAAAAAAAAGTTTTCAGGTCTACATTAAGCTTGAGGCCAAGACGCTCGACATATGGATGAACTGACATACTGTATGCATTTGAGGCACAATCGCTGAACCCTTCTGTGGTGAACCAAAAGAGAGCTGAAGGCTTCATGCTGTCCCACCACCCCCCCCCAAACCCCCTTCCTGGTAATTGCCCCATTATGTGATGGTGGTGGATGGAGCCGTTGCAGATGTTTTATGATGGGGCCATTTTCGTTTTGTCTTCCCAATGAGCGACAGATTTATGGCGCAAGACAGTCTTACCATTCAGTGTTTAAAAAAAAAAAACCTCTCCACTCTCAGACAACACACACATTCCCCCTAACAGACACAGACATGCATTCAAACCCACTGCATCATCTCTTAAACAACTGTCATATCTGTAAGTTTTTTTGTGTGTGTGTGTGTGCATAACTTCACCGCAGTGCTGCCCCGACTTGTTGGCAGGAGTTTAGGAGACGCAGAAATGTTGGATGAACCCACAAAACAAGGCACACTTCCAGCGCCGTCGTCAGTCGTCTCTTAAGAGTCGGTATGCGGGTGTGGGTGTGTGTGTGTGTGTGCGACAAGGAGGCAGCCGTGAGAAGACCCCCTCGAAGAGTCCCGGGTCTGCGGGGAAGCAGAAGACCTCAAGCGAAACCGAGTCTGACACTTTCTCACCAAATGTTATCCTACTAGAAGAAACCATCACAGAAGTGCAAAGTAAACACCAGTTAGCTTTTCAGAATTAATCTCCTTTAGCTCGGGGTGAAGTGTTTGAAGTGTTGAAGACTATCTGACTGTGTGGTTTCTTTCCACTGGGTGTTTTTGGTGTGGTTCCCCAGAGTTTCCCTTTGGAAATCAAACCTTCAGCTCAGTAGCTTTTATGCCAAGAAAAATATTGGTCGTAAATTGGTTCCTGTACAGGCGGTGTAATTACAGGCCTGCGGACCGAAAGTTTACCCCGCAACTGATGGCTGCGATTATTAAGGTTAACAATGGGAACACTTTAGCAAGGACAGCGAAAAGGTTAAGAGTCCTCAGCTTTTTTAACGACTCGTTTCTCCGGCCCAGGAAGACTGCTTGAAACAGAAGACGGTTCTCGTCTCTGTCAGGGACGCTTTATTCGTCATGCGTCGACTGTGGGAAGTTGTCAGGTACAAGTCTTTTAACAAACAAGGTCAGCAGAGGAACACTCGCTATTAATCATTTACCGAATCTGCACAAAGGGAGAGCGAGAGACAAGATAGCCCCAAGGCCCCCAAGGTTTTGGTACTGAGACACAGCGGCTTGTCGTGTTACACACCGTCCACTGTGATATTTCGAACACCTCGCTCATATTGACCCCACCTGCCCGCTCGTGATTGATCTCCTCGCTGCGAGAGTCACCTTGAACCAGACGTCCTCGTTGTCCGCGTGATGGATTTATCGCCGTTTGACTCCAGAGAAAATCCCTGTTGTGGCTCCAAACAGCAAGCTTCAAACTGCAGCTGCGTGAACAGCTTCAGGAAATCTGACCTGGCTTTAAAACATGCAGCAAGGATGCTGGGGTTGAACGAATGATCTATGTCTGACCAAGTCCGAGGTTAGTTCCTGTCAATTCTCTCAAATGCGGCTCCTTATTCACTACAACATAAATTCTCCCGCTTTGGCATGAGGAATGGAGTGAGGTTTGTTTGACCAGATGTAACTTTATCAGGGTCTCTCTCGCTCTCTCTCTCCTTGCTTGTTCTCGAGTCCTTCACATCTCTGAGCTCAGGCACAAAAAAAGTGAGCTCTCACACAATATTTCTGTTTGCTGTAGTCTGACCTCTTTGTGAACTGCAGCAAAGTGAAAGGCACTTTCAGGCGGGGGGGAATCGGATGGCAGTAACCATATGCCTTTCAACTGATACAAAGGTGGGAAAGGGGGAGGCCACGGGTGAGCATGAGTGTGTGTTGGGTGCTGTCGGAGGGGCGGGGGGGCTGTTGCATGCTAGGGTGAAAAGGAAAGTGCCGTGCCGCATCTTTTTGTGTTTGTAAAGTGACAGTGGTTTAGGGTTGGAGGGTCCCGGGGGAGGTATTAGCTGGATGTGACGCTAAACCCAAGGCAATGTCCGGCTCATTGGCTGCCGAAGGGAAGGTGGGGCGCGGGGGGCTCTTATGGATGAGTGCAATAGGTAAACAGCATTCCGTTCTCTCCGTTTGACCTTCTCTGTATCTCTGTCTTTCTCCTGCTAACATGTTGAACCCTCCAAAGAGGACTCGGTTCTGCCACATCTAATATCTTGCGCACTCAAAGGCAAACCAAGCTTTTCAGGAAACAATGCATCTGACCTCTGACATTTTGGTCCCCCAAAGGTGGGTGATGTGATGATCTGAGTGGAGGAGAATTAACAAGGACTTACACGGTTTGGAGTTCTCTTAGCAATTATTGAGAATAAGCATAAGAAATCCATAAGGTTGTGAGCTTTTCCAAAACATATGCTTGACTTAGGCCACTCAGTTTTATAAAATTGCACTCACCAGTGCACTTTTTGACTTTGGGGTGGATTTCTTGGGACCTTCACTAACAGGATAATTTGCAATGGTCTTCTACTTGTGAATAATCTTTCCCACTATAGTCTGATAACTAGCTCGTATAATGAGCTCAGTGGAGGTACAATTCCACCAGGTGTTTGCTAATTGGTGCTGGCTAGTCTGAAGGAGCAGAATGAGGGAGTTGCAGGGCAGGGCGGCTCTGTGATGTGGACATTTGTAAACTGCTTCATCTTCTGAGGTATAGGTGAAAGAATCAAGGCAATACTCCAGGTATGTTTTTGAAGAGGGGATAACAAAATAAAGTTCAAAAAAGTAGATTTTACATTTGTTTTGCCTGGGAACTAAAAGCTTTAAAGCAACAAACCGTGTGCTGGAATTAGACCTGTTGTACAAAATCTGTACTGTGAGTTTGAACCAGGTCATTCAGAGCATTCTGTAAACATCAGGCCGGATGAAGTAAGAACTACATATCTGTGCCACATCTGGGTGAAACATTGTGTTTCTGTAGCACCTGTGGACCAACTCTGGCCCAGATACAGTTTTGGGCCATTGGGGGTGGGGAGGAAGTCCAGCCCAAACCATAACCTATATTTGCTGGCGTAAATAACCCTTCATTATCAGGGGTTGGTCTGTCAAACCAAAACCTTCAAAGAACAGCTGGATTCACACGGTTTCCTTAAAATTGATTTGGGTGTATCAGAGTAAAGGGGCTGAATAGCTACAGCTTCACTTTCCAGATTTTTATATGTTAAAAAAAACTGTTAAACTCTGCATCAGTTTTTCTCCCATCAGGCAACACTTGAAGTTGCTCTATGACCTAAAATCATAATAACATTAGACGGATATTGTGCCAGTAACATAAAACATGAATCGGTTCTAAAGGTCACAACAATACCTTTGCAAAACTCAAGTATTGTCAACAAATGCCTGCCTGGATGCTGTGGTGCGGCTGAATGGTAGGCAGTCATATAACCGTATCCATCAAGGTGCACACTTGTCAAGAGCTCTTCCCCGAAACTGCTGAAAAGACGTCTCACAAGTGGGCTGGTATTTTTATGATTATGTTTTTTTTTTATGAGCACATCCTCTTTTAATCTCCCGCTCTGTTTCACTTCTGCACCCTTCTTCGTTCATCCTCATCCTCTTTCTCTGCCGCCTCTCTGGAAGTCGGCTGGTACCTCTCTGTTTTCTCCTCTAGAACTCCGCGGCTCCCCAGCAGAGAGCCGACGGGAGTCGCGGACACACAAAACACACAACCGCCTGCTGGGAAAGACGGCAGGATGGGACTGATAAACAGGGACACACACGCGCACACACAAAAAAAAGTATTTAGCTTTGAAAGTGAACTCCAGATCTGACAGGAAGTGTTTGGCTTCCAGAGAACCTTTCAGTGTTAAATGTACCTGTTGTGTCAAGTTGCACTCCAGTGACACACGGAAGAATCACATCTTACACGTCCAGTACCCAATAAAAATAAATAAATAAAAAATTAAAACCCCTCTCGCAGCATCTGTTCTATATCTGTCTGTGGATGTACATGTTTTGAGCAATAAGAGCGAAAGTGACAGAGATATATGGACCAACTTTTTCTCCTGATTCTAATCAGACTCAGTGCAAACTCAAGAACTCCACGGAGGAGAGAGACCCCGGAGATATTCTTTCAGATGTTCATGTCAAAGCCTTCCGAAGCAGACAAAGAAGCAATTTGCAAAATAAAAAAAAAATAAATAAAAGAAGCATCTGGATCTGGCGGCGACGCAGGCCAAGCGGAGTGCGTCCCCCCAGAAAGCCCCTCCGCCCAGCCAACATCCTCCTTCCACTGCTGCCGTCCGTTCCCGTCTGTTTATCACAGGATCTCCAGCGCACAATCAAACATGAAAGGACGAGTGCTCGAGAGAGCCCTTTCTAGAGCTCGGTGGAAATGTGACATCTCTGGAAACGTTTAGGCTGTCATGGCGGCTCCCGCTCTTCAAAGAGTGCGGAGAGGAGCGGATTAATGCTGCTTCTGTAACAAACCTCCTTCCTCCCTGACTGTTTCCCCTAAACATGTTGGCTCCTCAGAAGTGCACACAGAGATTAATGACACCGGGGTGATATGACAGCTATCTATTTTGTGATTTATGATTTATATCTGTGTTGTGCTGCTACATTATTTTATAACCCCTCACCCCCGATACAAGTTGCTGTTTCTCATTTCGGAGTGTGTATGTGAATTTTTCCATCTGCATAGGAAATATTGGGCCTTAAATAAGTATATAAACTCACTTCATTTTCCCACAGTGGGGCATAAAAGCGTGAGGAGGAAAGGAAAATGATTCACAATATTTAAAAATCTTATAAGTGCGGCGTGCCTTTTTATTTTATCCCCTTTACGCCGAAACCGTAAAATGCAGTGCAAAAGAACGGCATGAAAATTCCCAAAATTGTGCGATTTTCAAAGATTTTGTCATGAAATATTAGCAAACAAATGCATTGATTAAGACCAACAAACACACCCGACACATCAGGAATAAAGATCCGCAGAAATTGGTTCTTAACTTGAATCTCAGCATATGTTGGAATGGCCTAGTTGATGTCCAGACATAAATCCAATTGAGGATTTGTGACGAAACGTGATAAAATAATATATTTATATCATGAATGGATCTAGAGCCTGGATCCATTGATGTTAGACTTAATCTAACTTATCTAAGTTAGACTTAGTCTAACTTAGATAGACTTAGACTAAGTTAGTCTAAGTTGACTTCTCTGAAACCACAGGCCGCCAGTACTGACTCCAAGGAGCTACTGTAGGTACAAATGCACGCCACACTTTTCAGATTTTTTTATTTATAAAAGCAGATTGAAAATCAGTCAACATTTCCTCTCTGCATCACAACTACACATTACTTTGCGTTGGTGCATCCCAAGTAAATTCCTTTTTTTTCTTTCTTAACACTTTTGCGAGTTACTGAGTGGCTACAGAAAACTTCAACAACCAAGAATGATTCCCAGAGGCTTTGGGAGTAATGACCTAACATTGGTTAAGTGGGAACAAAATTAAACAAAATGTTCTTATGTAAAGCCTTGTAAAGAGGTGTCTCGTGCAGGGCTGCATTTCCATCCTGTTAAAAGCTATTAGTCGACCTAACATGAAGCTAAACATGTTCTAAACCTTTCTTTAAATCAAGTACCCTGAACAAAATGTTTAGGATATATTAGAGAGCTGTAGGTCTGCACACCGTGACCATGTAAACAGTTTTATATGTGTCTGTAACTGTTCTCAGTTTTAAGATGTGTGACCCGGGCTGCAGTGTTCTGCTGAGCCAAAACACTGGACCACCCTCGGTTCAAATTTTGTTTTCATTTATTGTTAAAAATTGAGTGAAAAAATTAAGTTCAAAATGTCTCTTAAAGAGACAGAAAGCCAGGTGTTAAATTACAAAATAACATTTCTTTTAAGTCATATTTTGATACACACATATAAAACAGAAGGTAACAAAGTGTCTTGATTGTGCTATAAAATGTCACTATGTGTTTGAAAAGTACATACATAAATCATAAGTACCATGCATTGAGTCAGTCACAGCCAAGGAAACAACATCCTCACTCATCTCTGATGCATCATACAGCATCACGGGTTGATATTTTGTTCTGGAAGATTTTGTTGACAGGACACATGACAAAAGGCCACTGCACAAATCTGACCTTTATGGATTTCCATCATGAAAGAAATCCATAACAGGTGCTGTTTGTTGTTCATCACAAGCCTCAGAGGACAGGACAAACAGGTGTCAGGTAGTCAGACTTAACCGAAATTGAAGTTTGAACTTTCTTTGGCAGGGATGCAAATGCAGGTAAGAGTCTGCAAAGACAGAGAAAGAGAGTTCTGGAAAGTTTTCATTAGAGGGACTGAATGCAAATAGGAAGCCACACTTTTCAAGGTTTTTGTTGTTGTTTCTTTTTCATTTTTACATTGGGAACAGTGTACCGTTTTCCCTTCACTTCACAATTATACACTATTTCACGTTGGTCTGTCAGCTTATAGTCACAATACGACACACTGAAGTGTATTTTTCCAATGTGGCACGGTTTATAAAAGCTCAAGAGGGAAGAATATTTTTATTTGGTGCAGAATAAATGAAATGTTTTGTGTTTTTCTCTAACCAAGCTAAAAAAAGCTGTGCTTCTTGATGAATTTTTAACTTTCTACATTTATTCTCGATTAAAATAAAAAAAAAAGAAGCATATTGTTATACTACACAGGTGCAACGCCTTTTCTGTCTTTATGCCTTCCCTTCTGGGAAGTCGGTGGCGGTCCTCCGGTTGATTTGGACGAATGGTGTTGTTCTCGGCCATTAGGTAAAGGGAAAGGAGGAGGAGGCAGAAAACAAGGTGGTTTTAGGAGGAAGACATTCCTGACTTCCAGCGAGGCTGATTGGCAAAAATTCTGTTCCTCCTCATCTGTCACCAGAAAGGAGACGCAGGGCGTCCAGTGACTGGTGAACCCTGTCAGGAGACGAGTGGAGGCTGAAAACAGCTTTTCAGCCTCCAACGGCTTGTTTGTTGTTTGAAATAATTTTTTTTACCACTTATTTTCAACCTTTCATTTTGACTTCTCTGAAACCACAGGTGTAGAAAAGTTAATCCCATTAGTCACAATTGGCTATGGATGACCGAATGGAGAAATGACCATAAATACAATTATTACATTAAATATAAAAAACATGTAGTGCTTTACGGGCACTTTGCCTAAAAAAAAAAGAAAGAATTAAAGCAGATCCCAGGGTGGAATAAAAACAGATGTGCAATTCATATTTTTGCAGTTATGTTCCAAAAGTCTAATAATAAAATATAAATAGATCTGAGATCAAAAAGCTCTTGACACCGTTCTGGGAGTTTAGTTCTAAAATTCAACTAATGGAAAACTAAAGCTTGTAAGACTTCAAATATCCTGAAAAAACAGTGTGTAATTGGAAAATGATTAGTCATACATCAACAAAAAGTTATTTTAAATATATATATAAAAAATAAATAAATAAGAGCTTCCATTGCTTTGGCACTGAAACCTATAAGAACTTTCCCGTCCAGAGCAGAGTGGCCTGATAACCAAACTTATGCCACACAGTCTTGTGTTCAAGCGGGCCAGGGAGGAGCCGGGTCCGCAGGATTCAGGTCTTATGCTATCAACTCATGTCGCTAGCTGTAGTTAGCAAAATGAGACAACAACTAGCAAAAACCCCACCGGTTCTCTACCTTCCAAAAGGAAAACCAATCAGGGTTGGGTGTAAGGACATTCAGAGACCAGTGTAACTCTGCATTGAGACCTTTTATTGCCATGTGGGTACTTACCTGTTCCTGAGGAAGAAATACCTACCAGAGAAAAAAAGAAATCTCCTGTGTCTTCTCCACTATCTGCTGATGAAGAGGATCCATCAGAGGATGAACTAATCAATCCACCTCTGCACATTCCATCATCTTTTGAACCTGTCAAATTTACGATCGACATTGACCTACCTCCTGCCGAGCAGTCTGTTCCAAGCACTGAGCAGCCGGTCCCCTTCACACAATCTCCAGTACCTGAAGAGGACAGTGATGCTGAGGAAAATGAACCTAAACCTGTGGAAGGGGAACCCACAACTGTTAAAGAGGAACAACTCGCAATGGACAGTGAGGAACCTGAAACTGACTCTGAACAAATCAGTCCTGCAGAGGTCTCTAGAGTTGAAGGAAGTCTCTCTCTAGATCCTATTGCTCCAGAGTCTGACAATGCAGGACCTGATACACAAGAGCCCGACATGCCAGGCATTTCCAGTTATGCTGAAGAACCTCATTCACCAGTGGAATCAGTAGCTCTGGATACTGAGGACCAACCCCTGAGACGTTCCAGCCGCACAAGAAATCCACCTGAGCGGCTGCAGTATACTAAACCTGGCAAACCATTATTGAAGAGCATTCAGACTTTTTTCCATGGGTTGAGTTCTGCTTTCTCCTTTGCCCTCCAAGAAGACGAAGAAGAACAGTTGATAGCTCCATACCCCAGCCAGCCACCTATTTGCTGCCAGCCTGGTGCATGTACGAGGACGTACATGGGATCAGGAGGGGAGAGTGTAACCTGCACAAAATAATCAACCCGAATTTTATTTTGGCGGGTCAAACGGAGCAGCACACTTTAAGTTCCGGGTCAGAGGTGCGCTCTGATCTGCTCCATTGTTGTTGCTGCTGTCAAAGATCATTCTCTTTTTGTTAATTTTGTGGCCGAATAGAAGTTATATTCTCAAAGAATTAAGCAAGCTCTTTCATTTTTGTAAATCAGTACTTTAAGGACACTTTTAGTTACTTTTCATTGATTTTGTTAACAGGCCAATAGAACTTTGGAATTGGTTCATTCTTTCATAGTTGCGCAACAAAACCAAAACCCAATTCGTTATTTATTGAAATAATATTTTTCAATTAAGTTTAATTGACTTTAGTGCCAATTAAACTTGGCTAACACTTAGAAGTGCACTTTACTTTGATATCTGACTTTACTTGATCTGTAACTTTACTTTGATATCTGACTTTACTTGATCTGTAACTTTACTTTGATATCTGTGACTTTAATAGATCTGTAATTTTATTTGATCTATAACTTGATTTCGAAATGTAACATTAACGTAATTAATTTGAAATTAATATGAATAATTCATGAGAATTACTTTATGGAATATAGTTATTTTTTTATGAATGTTTAGTTGTTTTGAATAGCAGTTTAACTCTGGTTAAATGCTAATTTTTGTTTCATTTATGACCTTGTTTAGGTCAGGGTTTTTTTCCACCCCCGGTTTCAACCCAGGATGGCGAGCTACTGGATCACCGCAGCTTCGCGGTAGGACTAAATTGAACTAAACTGGTTTATTTCTCTGGACCTATTGCCTGGATCATGGACTTTAAAAAACAGTCGGATTATCGATTAATGGATCATTAATCACTCTGCAAGCAAAAGAACAGACTTGAATAAGAGAAAAAACTTTTGGGTGTCATCAGGGTTTATTTGTTTACTTATTTATTTATTGTTATTGTTGTCTTCCTGTTGTGTTTATTGTTTATATTTATAAGAAAACATTATTATTATTGAATACCTCCCTAAATATATGCAAAAATATACATCTGAATACAATAACTTAACCTTACTACCTGTCTGTTGGTGTTTTATTCACACACGGGCTCCTCAGCTGAACCTTTCTGGTTGCCTATTATTATATTTGGCCGTAGTCAGGCGCCTAGCCTTAAAGAGCGTTACACCAGCGTTTGGACTTCTCAGGCGAACAAACTGCTAGATGAAAACAATGTGTTCGGTGGCGGTCGAACTCTCTTGTCCTTTTTTAATCTTAAGAAGACAGATTATCACCAGAATTCAAGATAACGTTCAAGATTGAGAAACAGAACAGCTGCAAAGTTACTGTAAGTCCTGGTTTTCCGTCCAGCTTAACTTCATGTTCTTGGATTTTCGGAAAAAAAGATAATAATATGCTTGATGAAAAAGCCCACATAAAACAGATAAAAAAAAAAGGCTTCAGAATTGGGAGGTTTTAAATCGTCCCCCTAAAAAACCTTCTCTCCACTGCACAATGTAAAGGTTTGTCCTTGTCTGAAGAAGAAAGCCCCCAGACAGCTATAACGTACAGTCAGCCATGACTCGCTGGCTTCAGTTCCTGGACTCCAACCTGACTGTACAGTGCATCTGTGCACAGTAAACTCTGCTGTTGTGTATTTAGTCTGGCTGTAATACTCAACTTTCTGCATATATGATTCCGATTAAAAAAAAAGAAGAGGAAGAAACAGAAACAGAAAAGCACTTCCCACACTGGAAAACCCATGCAGAACTCTCCAGATGGCTGAGTAAGTAAAACGACAAAAAAAAGAAAAATTCTGAATGAACTTGCAGAGAAACGCATTGCATCTATTCATTTGTGTCAATAAATGCATGAATTTACAGACATGGCAATTTTACGGGCCTCGGAGCAGCGTGCCAACGCTATCCGCTAACACAGATTTGGCCAAATAAAATGGCTCGACTGTTTATGATTGACTGCGCTCGCATGAACAGCAGTTAAAGTTTGGCATGGCGAGTCTGCCTACCTAAGGCCGTTTTTATAGCTCGTGTGTGTTTGTGCATTTATTAATATTTTGAACATCTGCTCAAAGTAAAAGCCAAACGGATTTTGTCCTTTACGTGTGCGCAATAAAGACACTCGGTTTCTGCTTGGCTTTTATTTTTTATTTTTTTAAATCTAACAACTCCTCATTAAACCTCATGATGTGCTGTAAATAAAATTACATGAGCTATTTAAAATTGTTAACACCCTACGTCCCGAATCCCTGCAGCCCTCTCCAAAAGTGTGTGCATCACTTAAAAAAAAAAAAAAAAGCATCCACAGAAGTTGCAACTTCTTTCTTTCTTTTCTTTCCCTCCAGTCATGTCATCTGAGGTGGGAGGCCTTTGAGGAGGGCGGGGGGCCGGGGTTTTAGTTCTTAGCCAGACACTAGGCTGAGTAAATAAACCCGGAAACATTAAAAGCCCCTTTCCCCTTCACCTTTGAACTTGTGCATTAGATTGTGTAAACATACATCCAGATATTCAGGCGCAGCCTGCGCTGACACTGGGCGACTCGTGCTGACGGCTGATCCATGTCTGCAGCTCCAGATCCGTGTGGGAGCTCAAGGAAGAAACGACAACAGTGGATTTTGGGTTTTCCTCCCAATCCGGGAACCTTCAGTCAAAAAGTTAAATTCCGTGTAACTTCTGAATGTATTAAATCATTAAATATTTCATATTTTTATAGTACTTTGAAGAATGAGAACGTTAAAAGGATTCTTGACTTATCTCACACTCATATGTTGAATTTAGGGACATTGTAGATTTTTATTTTTTTTTTCTTAAAAAGGGACATTTCTGACAAAAAAAATCTTAGGTATTTTGTGATCATATGATCATAAGTAATGGCGCATTAGGGTCATTGTAGAAAGAAAAAAATAAAGAGGAGTACGTTTACGCCAAAAACCCAGAAGTTTTGAGACGAATTAGAGAAATTTTCCAAGAAAAAAATAGGAAAATTTCTGAGTTTAAAAAGCCAAAAATTTCTAAAAAAAAAAATTAAGAAATTTTGAGATTAATCTCAGAAATTTTCTAGAAAAAAAATCTGAAAATATCTGAGTTTCAAAGGTTGAAAAATTTTTGACTTTTTTGGGGGGGATTTCTCTGATTTGTCTCAAAACTTCTGGGTTTTTGGTGAAAATTTATTCCTCTTTGTTTTTTCTGTCTACAACAGCCCTAATATAAGCAATGCCAGCAATCATATGAAAAAAAAGATCAACATTGCTAAGTTGAATTGTACTTTTCTTTCTTTAGCAGCATCCTGATTCTCACAGTTTTCTAGTTCTCCCCAAGCAGTCCAGTTTTTTGTTAAAGTCCAAAAACATCCATGTTGGATCAACTCAAGGTCAAAAAGTCGTCCTAGGGTCACAGGTTGTGTTGTGTGTCTTTGTGTTGACCCTGTGATGGACTGGTGACATTATCATAATATATCCATCACACCAATTAGCATCCAGTTACAACCACAGTCAATACTTATTTATATTAAGACCAGGGTAGTATTATGCAAAATCAACCTTTTTCAGCTTTACATAATTTTTTCAGAACACCTAACCCCCGCTACTCCCCTACTCGGCTCCTTCAGACTAGCCAGCAGCAATTAGCAAACACCCAGTGGAACTGCGCATCAGCTGAGCTCATTCAAGTCGCTTCTCAGTGAAACGCTGGTAGAAATGTTGTTAAAAGGTTAATAGAGGAGCAGTCCACTCCACTTCCTGAAGGTGGGGTGTCAGGAAGAGCAGGACTTCCATGCAGAGACAGAGCCCCAATTTCAAGAGATTAAATCACAAAGTCAAATTCCTTTGAAGCAAAGTTTGATATACACAGTATTTTTATAACAACTGAATATAACATGGTTACTTGATTCAGCTCTAAAATGGCTCTATTTGCCTGGAGAACACATGATACTGCCTCTTTAAGGAATTCAACAAGAAATCCTCGATGCTGTTGCAAATTGGCATCTGGTAACACGATCTTAGTGAGTTTGATACAAAACAACCAAAGTACAAAATGACCTAGATGTGTCACGGTCTGGTTCTGTGTTGTGGCCGTCTGCCACAACACAGAACCAGACCAGAACCAGAGAGCTGTGATGAAACGGTGAAAGTCACTTTCAGTTTTGGTCCCTCTTGTTTAAACTTTACTGTGTCACATACTGCTGCATATAAAGATACGATTAATCAAGATTAACTCACTAATTAATGATTTGAAAAGACAAATTTCTTATTTTTAATCCTTCCCGACTGACAATGTTAGTAAAACGCCACAGAAATTCCTGAGCTAGCCCTTTAATTAAAGAGAAAGTAGACTCTGATGTCTCTATGCACGCAATGAGTCCAACGTTTTGGCATTTTAATATCTTTTTTTTGTTTGTTTTCATTGTCTTGGATAGTTACACTTGCTTTCAAGAACTGCATTAGCAATCTCGAACAATATATATATATATATATATATATATATATATGAAGAGCTACCTGGGTGGGCAGAAGAGCAGAGAAGAGAAGAGAAGAGACACCTGCAAATGGCCGGTCAACACGTACGGACGAACGGAGTCAAAAGAGGAGACGGCCACTTGAGCAGGAATGCAGAATGTGTACGTTCTGCTTATTTAGCTGCATCCTGACACTCACACAACGCACTTAGGCAAACAGATGGTACTCCCGCTGATTCAAAGGGTCAAGCTGAGAAAGTTTATCTGGTCTCTCCCCCCCCACTCAACAACATCAATGAAAAAGGACACCAGATTTGATTGGGCACTTTTACTGGCCTCGCTAGCCTCCTCGACAAATAGCGTTCCTCTCATGCGTGCTTGACTGTGTTTCTAAGAATACGTGTCTGCATATTTGTAAGGCCTGTTTGTGCGCATATGACCTGCATTATCCCGCTTTACTTTGGTTACAGAGTCCTCTAAGTTTTTTTTCTTCTTCTTCGTCTTCTTTTTTTCACTCAGGAGCTAAAGCCCTGAGGTGGAGACAGCAGGGGTCCCATACTTAGTTTCCTGTAAAACATACCTCCGCACTCCACATCCTAATTAATGAGAATGGCATGCCCAAGATCCCTATAAAATCATACAAGACTATAGCAATTTCCTGGTAGCTTGCTCACTACATGTGCTTCTTGTTCCTCGGCGTAAGAGTTTCCTTCCCTGCAAACCCCATGAAGATTTATATACCACTACCACCGCCATGCTCACTCCCCACCACCACCACCAACCCTTCATTGGTGTTTCTTTCTTTCCTTTTTTTACCCTCCCCTCAATGTGATTTGTACTTTATAACATGATACAGAGAGATTAGACTTTCTGTCCTTTTTACTCTGAAATAAAACATGAAGATCTCATGAAAAGAGGCTGTCAGGGCAACATGAGAAACACATGGCGTCTGCTGGTCGAATGAGGAACTGGTTTAAATCATTTAGCCTGGAAGAGGGCGCACATGTTTTTGTGTCAGTGCGTGTGTGTGTGTGGTTTTTTTCAGTATGAGTCCCTTTGGGTATGTGTAACTTTGTTGGAGAGTTGGCGCTGAGTTATTGGGGTCCAAAAAGCAAAAAAAAAAAAAAAAGCAAAAATGGTCTATTGAAAATGATGTAGCAACACCAACTGATTGCATGCACGGCTGCACCCCAACACTCAGGAGCGGTAACAAAGCTCTCTGTCTGAAATGGAACAGATCCCCCCCAGAAACACACACACACGCCGACGCACACACACCCACCTGCACACGCATACAGACATGAGCACATGCGTAAAGTGAGCGAGCTTCCTCTGTGGGATTCATGTGAGGTTTTTTGCTTTTTTTCTTAACTTCCATGTTTTGCTTTTCTGTTATCATCCGCCACCTGCGACTCAGCACCACTGCGTCTCCATGGCAGCAAACAACAATATAAACTATAAGCTGGATTTTAATTTTCTCAATCAACCATAAACAAGGTTTGGCTTGAGCATAATGATGAAAAGTATCAAATTGTGGTTTTGCAGTGAATAATTGTCGTCGTTTCAAACAACACAAATAAAGACCTAAAAGTTACTTTGTAAGGGTTTGACCTGATGTTACCAAAAGCGCAGCACATAGAATATAGAAGCAACGTCTAACATGTTTAATTCTACTCTCTTCATCCCTCTTTCCTTCCTCTTCTTTTATCTCCAAGTTGCCCTTGACGTTTTTTACCCCACCTCACTTCCTTTCCTTCACCCTCTTTTCCATCTTTGTGTTCATTGCATTTGAAATGAACTCAAAGCTCTTTCTAAATGTTTTTTTGTCTGTCTCAATATGTAGTAAAATACAGTTTCCTTCTAAGTGTCTTTGTACATCTCTGCGTACCCTCATTAGATTTTCAAGCACCTGATGAACACTGAATACAGAAAACCTTCTTCTTCAGTCAGTAACAGGATCCACACTGAAGTGTGCTGCTGGTTAGCGTGACGGACCAATCCGCTGACTCAGTTATGGTGCGTTCCCTGACTGGAAACGTATACGAATTTTGAGCTTCCAACCAGCAGATCACAAGTTGAGCCAAAAGTTGTTCAGTTTGGGTCATCGGCTGTTGTGTGTTTTTTTTTTTACTTGCGTGAGAATTAATAAACATAATCTTCTGTGATATCGCTACATGCAATCGGTCTTAAACTATCGTTTCTTTGACACAATTTCATCCAGAACCTTAACAGTACTTTGAAGCTTCAGTGTGTAACGCTGACAAAAATATTTTTTTTCCACGTTTGTTAAAACTGTCACCATGTCATGACAGTATAATATGAGACACATAATCTGTGAAAAGATCCGAGTTCCTCCACTTCCCTGAGCTACTAGTGTCATCTGCAGAACCGCACCGCTCCCGGTCAAAAACAACCAATCAGAGCCAGGAGGAGGGGCTTATCGCTGTCCATCAATTATGCTCAATGTGCCAATGGTGGAGAAAGACAAAAACATTTAACCACCGTCATTAGTTGCTATGCTAGCTAGCTTTAGCATAACCACTGCAATAGAATGAGAATGATAATGTTTATATATATATATTTATAATAACAAGAATTTGAAAAAAATTTTTAATAAACATTTGGACACAAAAACATTAATATTGATGCTGATGCACATAATTGCCTGTCATGTTGAGTGACTGCAGCCTGAGACTCTGCTCTGCTGTGGTGGCTTAAATGCATTTGATTGGTGAGAAAGCAATTCAGGTGAAGATCCGACCCACTGCAGCCGCTAATTTAAAACCAGGCTTTAAACGGATTTTCTGGATGTTTCCGCATTCCTCAGAGGGACTCGTTGGGCAGTGTTCGCACATGGCTTTTGCTCTCACGCCGGCATAAGAATGAATCATCGCCACTCTTTGGAGTCCTTTACACAGACCAGGTCCCACTTCAAGGAACCTATGTGTGTGTGTGTGTGTGCGAATCACTGTGGGTCATCTGACGACTTTCCACGGCTTTCTTGCAGCTTCCCTGCCTGATCACTCCCAAGAGACCCATTCAATCAAACTCCCATATATTTTGTAATTACCTTTAACTGATGACTTTATGCAATAGCTGTGTTTTACTGTCTCCTTTAAATGCCATTAATCATTCCGCAGGTTTTGAAGAAAGAGATCCCTCCCCTCTGTTGAGCCAGTCGGGTCCAACCGGGCCCGTTCAGAGACGTGACCCTGCCATCCCAATAACCTGAACCCACCTACACACCCCCCTTTTCTTGTCTTTTCTCTCTCTCTCTCAGGGTGTCCCGAGACAGTTTTATGATCCTGTGACCGAGTGGGCAGGAAGAAGGGAACCATCGCAGGATCTCAGCCGACGAGGAAACAACAAGATTTTCGCCGAGAGATTGATGAAGGAGCTGAGGCGGGATTGATAAGCAAACCGCTTGGTGGGGGTGAGGAGGCTGGGTCAGGGGACACGAGGAAACGGTGGCTCGGCTGAATGAGAGGAAGAGGTGGAGATGCGCCCCATAAAGTTCCTTTCAGACCAATTCGTCACTGACAGGCCGGTCCATTAAAGTCAGAGTTTCGTGTTGTTACAGGTGCAACGATAAGGAACGAGTCGAGATATGCCGCCTCGCATTTGTCATCTTCCGAACACAAATTCCACGCGATTGACCCATGAGTTATGCGGAGTTGTGCAGTGGGAGGAGAGGGATGTCAGACTTTTGAAGATTTTTTTCCGCACAAAAAAAATGTAAAAAATGTGAATGTTTGCATGAAGGCCTTTTTTTTTTTTTTTTTTTTGCAAAATATCTCAAACTGAGTCAGATTGGATGTAGAGGTCAGGCACCAGATTATTGGTTGGAAATGGGTCTAGATGTAGACTGGGGCAATTAAGCACATGCTTAAATCTAAAACCATTCCATTGTCACGGTTCCGCATAAAGGCTTAATTTCACATATCTAAAAAAAATCAAGGCCTTAAGAAATGTTTTAAATTCAAAAAAACTGTAGGCTGGCCTTAAATACATCCATCACAGATCTGAAACTGTGTATTCCTTTAAATCAAGGCTTAAAACCCACCTGTTTAGATTTGCCTTTGATTAGTAGTAAGCGAAACATTGACCAACATATTTGATGTGTATTTGCTTGGTGATGGCATTTGACAAAATGTAATGTTTATTGCTTGTTTCATAATTGGTGACTGTGTTACTGTATGTTTTTATGATGGAAATAACTTCGAAGTGCCTCGTTGCTCAAATGTGCTGTATAAATAGTCTAGACTTACATTTTGTCATGGCATGACAGTTTCATCATGGCATGTTTTTTTCCCTCATCGGACTTCTCAATCAGACCGAAGTTTCAGACCTCGTCACTCACTGCGGTCTGTGTCTCGAAGGAGGTTGAATCTACTAGAAGCAAGCTGCTAATGTTAGCTAGCTCAGTAGCATTTTTGCGTCTACCACGGATATGAATTCATCAGCAGTTTGCTGGATGGCGTTTCTTTGCGCCTCGGTCTATGTACCCATGCTACATACAATCTATGCGAGAAAAAAAGCATGGCACTATGTGGATTAGGACCATAGAGATACATATGCCGTTGTATATGTATCTCTAAGAGCTACAAAGCTGCTGCCAAGAGCCACAAAAAGACCACAGAAATTTCACAGTGTTGGTCCCTTCAAAACAGACAAAATAGCACTTCTTTTATACGTTTCTGTGTCGTATAGGTCTTAAATTTTATTCGTAATCATCCTGAAATGGTCTTTAAAAGCCGTAAACTTAACCTGCTGTTCGTTTTTTTAGTCATACCATCACCTATATCTTTTTGATCGACATGTTTTGTGCTTTTATGCCTCCATTGGGTGAAGCAGGAAGGTTTAGTCCTCTAGCTAAATATTAATTGTTGGTGTGTAGTTTTTTCCGCTGTTTTTATTTTGACTTACTGTAAAATTAATTGCCCATTGGTCCTTGGATAAAGATCTGAATCTGAATCCTGCATTAGCTCTGGCCATATCCATACTGTCATAGTCCTACTGAAGGTGAAACTCTGAAAACTCACAAGTCTTTTGTGCCTTCTAACGAGTTTTCTCCCATAATGTCCTGCATTTAAATCGATTCATTTCCCCCCATCACCTCTGACCGGCTTCCCTGTCCCTGCTGAAGAAAGACATCTTTATTCCACCTTGTATTTAACTATTTTATGTTGGTCTAAACCCAGCAATGTCAAGCATCAAAGCTTGTGTTTGTGACAATGAGCGTTGAAGCAGTGGTCCTATATTACGGGTAAAACCCCATGTGTGAAAGTCATTTGCACATAAAATATTGCTGGAAGCAAACAGTCGCCATTTTTCCCCTAGTCGGCCGCAGCTTTTACCAGTTTTCTCTCCAGACGTCAGGAAGAGTGACGTGCGTCCCTGAGTAGCTGCTCTTTACCCTCTTCTCTTCACCAGGTGCTATTAGATGCAGAAGACGATGAAAGGAGCCCAGCGGAGTGGCATGTGCAGCCGCGGCTCTGCGAGGTCTGTGAATAGTCAAAGGTTAGATGTTTCAGAGGTCTTTAATCAAGAAATGTTCTCAATTTCCTCCCTCTGTCTTCCTCTGCGTGACCTCTGGTCCTCACAGTAAGGCTAGACGTGTACTGTAACACCCAAGACAACGCAACTCTTTAATCTTTTGCTCCTCATTAGAATTACAAATCCGTCTGCAGCCGACGAAAGGTGTGTGTGGACCGTGTGCGCGCGCGCTCACGCGGCCGTGCGTCTCCACTGGGCCGAGGAGGGACGAAATACTTGAATAACAGCCTAATAAATATCAGCGGCTATTTTATTGGGTTTGAAGCATTTTCGCCGTTTGTTGGGAAACACAAAACCGTGAAAGGTTCCTGGCAAAGTGGCAGGGGTGGTGCTCCTTTCTGGGTCGCGGCGAGCGCAGAGGAAATCTATTCTGACATTAACAGGCTGCCATGGGAAGTGTTTTTTGGATTAAATTGGCACGGCATGAGAGGCCGGCTCGGACAATCCGGAGGCGAGGGCACGGGTGCGCGGGAGGTTGGGCTCGGAGGGTGCAAAAGGGGGGCATTGAATAGGCAAATTTGATACAAGAGGAAATAGCCATCGCGTATGAGGTGTGGATACAGCTGCAATCTCTTTACGAATGTTACGCACCGACTGCATCAGCCGTCAAAGATCTCAGGGGCCAGGAGCGCAGCCTGTGCTTTCAGATGAAGAGGGAATCTGGGAGAGGGTCGGGGTTCGGGTGTTGTAGGGCTTTCTGTTTCTATAAAGTCCAGGGTTCTTGGCATAAAGTATGTATTAATTGCCAGAGGTGGTGTGGAGGGTTCAGAAAATCATTAGTTAATTTCTTCAAACAATATAAAATTGTGATGACGGAAGGAAGAGAAAAGAATAGACAAACAAAATAAATAAGTAAATAACGAGCAAGATTAGGTTGCTATAGATAGTCAGGATTTGTCTGGTTTATGTTTCTAGGATTAGGGTGATTTTTATCTCACGACCCGTGTTCTTGAATTAGAAATTTTCTGCGGCATTGAGTGCACAAAGCAGCATGTGGTGGGGGCTGGAAGTCATAAAAGGCTCATTTTAAGGGCTTATGAGAAGGGAAACAACTCATGTTCAGAGTAAAAAGTTACTAGAATCCTGTTTCCACATACCGTAGACGTATCAGTCTCAGAGTTTCCAAATGTCTGAGACATTCATTTCTATAGACTAGTGGTGTGTAAATTGCCCTAATAACAGTCTTTATGGGTGCAGGTTTGGTCTTTTCACCAAGTTGCACCTTAAAACAAGGGTTGAGGTGGAAAAAAACCTGATGTTCTTCAGATCAGCCCACATATTCTCTCTTGGTAAGTTCAGGGTTTTGTGACGGCCACATACAAAGCATAAACTTTCTTGTCCTTATGCTTTGTAACCACTATGGCTGTTAACTTAGTGTCATTTAGACAAGATACATTTATGTCCAAGTTTTAATGCCTTTAAAACTTGTACTTTGGTGCTTCATGTTGATGCACCAGTTCCTCCAGCAGTAAAACAGCCCCAAAACATGATGCTCGATGGTACGACCATCCCCGTTCTTCCTCCAAATGTAACGATGGGTCATTGTGGTCAAACAGTCCCACTTTAGCTTCATCAGACTACAAAACATGTCTCAAAAAATAAAGGTTATTATCTCTGTGTGTGTTTGCAAACTCCAGCCTGCCTCTTTGAAGTTGTTTGGCTTTTGTTCTGGGGTCAATCTGCACATTTTGGACCAAAACACATCCATTTTTGGGACACAAAACTTGAACAGATCGACGCAGCACTTTCACACATCTAGAAATTATTCCCAAGGATGAACCAGACTTGCACAGCTCTGCAGTCCTCTTCCCGATATCATGACTAATTCTTTTGACTTTCCCAACGTGTCAAACCAGAAGGCAGTGCGTCTCAGGCGCAGCCTTAAAACACATCCACAGGTGTGACTCCAATTTACTCAAATGTCTCAGTTTACCTGTTAGATTACCTGTCAACTTCTTCTTCTTCTGTGTTCATTTCTTAGACTGCCGAGACTCCTGTCTCTGAATCAGCAGCAGCTAGTCCAACGAAGACGTGAAAAGAAGATGGTGATGCCATCAGACACTAACAGTGGAGGGCTTCAGAAAAGTGTTTTGTTGTTCTTTTTCTTTACACTTTTCAGGAGAAACAATTCCAAAGCAAAACTAGGATAAGGAATTTAACATCAAGGTCTACCGGCACGCAATCCGGAGAAGAAGCAGCTAGAAAAATAAGCTCATTTAATTTAGGAAACACTTGAACATGAATCGACAGGTATCTAAATAAACTGTTCATCACAGCCGCTTCGGGGTTAAAAGCTAATAGTCTGAGGAATGCAGTCGGGGAAATAGAAGATTATTTTAGCTCAATCTAATGTCACGGTGAAGGTTCTTTTCCCAAGTCTTGGCCAGATGAGTGGAAGGCGTGCATATGCGTGCAAGACGACCGATATCTGAGGGCCAAAAATGCTGCCAGGCAGTTCTTATTCAGTCAAGTTTTTTCTGTCTTAGGAAGGGCAAAATAAATTTTTTATACAGTGGTTAACACAGGTAATCTTTGCATCCTGAATTTTCAGTGATTAAGGCAGATTTACTTTTTCTTCTTTTTTCTATGGCCTCAGTAAACATTCAGTATTTGGCAAAAACCCGCAAGTTGACACAGATAAAATCCAGCTTTGTAGATCTGCTGTCAGATCAACCTCGTCGATTTCTCTGAACTGAACGAGGGAACAAATCAGTCTTGTCTCTTTTTGTCTTACGTTTCAGAACATTTTCATATCATTTTGAGGTTAGACGGTTTAATTTGAATTATGACATGGTTTGGTAGTTTGTGTGCTTTTTGCCTGAAACTAGTGACGTAATTACGCTGTATTTTAATTCCCGCTGTTCATGAGTGTGCAAAAGTGCACGTCGTACTCAGACAAGACCTGAAACAAAACATCCTTTGTGTAATCCGCAGAAAAGTATGTATTCCTTAAAAATCTTCTGCTTTCCCACAAAAAGTGTCTTTATTTTGTCCTCTTTGGTTCTAAGCTATTTGTGCCTCTGCTGCAAAGTGCTGTCTTGTGAAATAAAATTTAAAAAAAGGAAAAAAAAAACTGAGAAATGTTGTTTTTGTTTTTTATTTGTTTATTTTCCTTTATTCTTAAGATTCTTATTTTTTTTTTTTTAAAAAGGCTACAATGAATCATCTTTCTTAGCTGGAAGATCTTTGCTTGTAGTATAAAAAATGTTTTGCATCTTTTATGTGAATGTTTAGCTGTTGCCAAATCTATTTCTGCTTCAGTCTTACGTGTGATTTTGTGTTTCTCAAGAAAAAAGATGAAGATAATTTGGGGGTCAGCGCTGAAACAAGGGGGACTCGTTCTATGAAAATATAAATATCGTAACTATAAACATATCGTAATAGTTACAGACCACTCCATGTGTACAGTATAATTATATCCTTTCACATTCTTTCTTTTTTGGGGAGGATCAGAGGGGGTGTTTTTATATATATATATATATATAAAGCAAATTGTAACATTTTGCCTATTTTTTACTCTCAATATTGTCGGAAATAATATCATAATAACCTAAATCAATCTTATTCATCTTTATTTTTTCATAATCGACCACATGGTTTAAAATGCCATTTTAAAGTCTGCCGTACTCGAGGCTTCCCTCGTTCCCACATCTTTCTTCCTGCTGAGTCAACTCTTGTGATCAGGTGACACAACCTCCACAATTTATGATCTTTACATCCTGCCGCTTTGAGAGAAAGTTTTTTTTTTCTTTTTCTTTTCATTCTCCACCATTTTGAGAAAAAAACAGGGGGGCCGTGGGGGACAACATTTCAGCTCTTTGTCCTTGAAGGAGGGCCACAAAACCTGGAATGCACCAGGAAGGAAGTCAGAGAAGCACGGCTATCTGGCCTCACCGCTTTCCTTCACTTCCCTCCTCTTTTGTTTCCCCACTCCTTCGTTTTCTGATAAAGAGGAGAAGGGATGATGGAGCGTAGAAACGAGCGCCTGGGCCCGGAGTTTTGCGTGTGCGTCTTAAGCGCTTCAGAGGCGGCGGTCTCCCCTCCAAGGCTGTCTCTCATCACAGCATTGACCCCCCAGGAAGCTTTAGATGTCCGCCTGGCTTCATAATTCTCTTATCGAGCTAATCTGGGAGATAAGGAGAGGGGAGCTGAAAGTGTAAACCCGCCACCGCTGACCTGGAATCCAGTTGCAGCGGCTCCATTCTTTACCTCTCTGCCTGAGAGACTTGTTAACGTAGAACAGTTTAATGCATACACGGGCAACAAAAAGACTTGTGTACCAAAGATTTGGTGTGTGTGTGTCTGCATTCCCCCCCACCACACACACACACACCCACACACGCATGCAGGTCTGTATAGGAGTATGATTGATCTGGGCAGAGGCAGTGGTCACATCCTGAACTGGAGTTGATTTCCTCTGCTCTCTAAATGCAGACCTGGTGTTTATCATGGGTTCGGCGTCATGTTTGTGTGTTTTCATTGATCGGCGGAAGGTAGATAGAAGGGGTGGGATTGTGTTTGAGGGGAGGAAGAGGAAGGCTGGAATGAAACAGGAGATTTGACGCTTTCTTTCTGTTTCGGAGGCATAAATCTCTCGACGGGCCGGCCGGAAGCAGCAAGACCGCGGAGCGGTTCTGAGCGAGCAAGCAGGTTTGCGTTTCAGTCATTGATGTGATTTTCCATTTGCCAAGTAGGGGTGGGCGATATGGACTTAAAGTTTTATCACGATATTTTTTGGTACTTTTGTGATGACGATAGAAGTGACAATAAGAACTATTTATTGCTTCTTTTTTCGGAATGGATGAATGAAAAAAGTAAATAGTTTCCAACCTGACGACAAGAACAACACCTGTCTCAGAAAAATATTCCTGGTACCTTAGTGTCATTCTGTTATGGATATTCAATATAATTATTATTTCTACATTATAGGTTTTATGTGTTTTCCAGCCACATATTGCCATTTCATAGCACAATCAAGTAACTATGCTACCGTTAGTTGTTATGAAAAAGATGTGCATATCAAATATTACTTTGTAGTTTAATGCCTTGAAATTGGGCCTCTGCCTCTTTAAGAATCTCCTGCTCTTCCTGAAACTCCACCTTCAGGAAGTCACCACAACATCACTCCTCTGTTAACGTTTTTTAATAGTTTCACTGAGAAGTAGCTCGTACAATGGGCTCAGCAGACGTGCAGTTCCACCAGGTGTTTGCTAACTGCTGCTGGCTAGTCTGAAGGAGCTGAGTGGGAAAGCCACAGGGGAGGGGTGATCTATGAGGCCGTAGCTTAAAAACTTGAAAACCTGGACGCTGCAGCTCCAAGGAGGAGCTGCGTCTCGAAGGCGGGGCTAGGTCCACCCAGGCGTTTCACAAAGCTGAATGGTTGCCATGGGAGATTAAAGGATTTCTCAACATGCATGAAACCAATGAATCAAGGCAACACTCCATGTATGTTTTTAATGAGGGACTAACATGCTAACATAATGTAAAGCTCTAAAAAGTCAATTATACATGGTACTGCTTTTTTTTTTAAAAACATTTTTTGCTTCTTTGTCTTTTTTGCCAAAGTCTTTCAAAGCCATTGTTGAAGGCCTGAAGTTCTGGAGCCAATGGACAGTGGTACCGCTAATGGCAGCAGATGAACTGACTCTAATTCTTATGCTTGTATTAGAAGAGTAATGGAAGATATTGACGTATTTCAACACTTATTATTATTCCTCACCTGCTCTCTTCCTGCCGGCTGCTCGGTGTTTTCCTCTAAATTCTTCTGCATGTTTCCCTCTCTTTCCTTCCTGTGTGTGATTCCTCAGAACATTTCCCTGCGCTTTAATGCAACAGCTGAACATCTGAAGTTTCAGTAACAGACGTCCTCTTCCGAGGTCGTTCAAAGTCAAAGGTGTAACGCAGATGCCCCTGCTTTTGCAGAGTTTCGTCCTCCGATGCCCCCAAGTGAAATATGACTCACGTATTGTTGACGCTTTTAGTTTTTTGGGGGGGGTTTTATGATGTACTGAGACGTCCCCTCTCTCTCTCTACCTCTCTCCCTGTGTGTTGTGTGACAGTAATGATAGAGGTGTAATTAATGTCTATGTCTCATCATCGTGATTTACTCATCACATTATGAACTCCCCCCTGTTCGCAGCATCTTCTGTCTGAACTTTAGATTACAGAGCAGGCCGGCTTCTCACAGGTATCACAGGAATTGAGTGGTACGACAAGATCCTACCCTTTAATTTTCCTCCGACAACTTTGGCTGCTACGGTTTCTTCCTGTCTGATTTTTTTTTTCTTTTTTAAAGTGTCTTTTTTCTTCTTTACACTCTTCTGTTTTGTCACAATCTCATTTCCTTCATCTTCATCCTGACCTGACTGCAGGATTATATGAATTGCAGGGTAAAGTCAGCTGAACTAGCGAGCGGCGTGCCATCACACACACGCCACTCTCTTCTGCACGTAAAATCTTAAGACATTCAGCCACGCAGACCTCATAACCGCCCAGGTCCGAAACCGTGACCTAATCCATGGCGACACTCGATTTGAGTGAGTCATGTCGTGACAAGTTAAAGCTCGAGGACCCGAAGTTATCGCGCTAGGTTAATTCATCGTACTGTCTTGACTCCGTGTGATTTTGTCCCCCAGTGTGAAAATTGGATGATGCCAGTAAAAGACCCTAATATAAAGTATAAAGGCTGGTTCCAAATTATCCAAAGACACGATCAACCCAAAGGGAACACTGTGATTTTGTTTTTTTTCCTTTTTTTACATCAGGATGAAACATATTTTTAGAAACAAGCTAAGCACTTCCTGTTTTCAGTAGGTTCAGACTAACAAAACTCTTTCTATGTGAATGATGGATTTTATTAATATGTAAAGTGCAAATGCCATAAGAATCCTGGTACTTGATGAGGTGAGAGCTGGGGACAGTACTTCTGCCCTGTTTTCATAAAAACAGTGAAAACCTATAGTTTTACATTACTACTTGACACATTTACTGGTGAGAAAGTTCCATAAAAATAATTTTTTTTCTTGCCAATCAATTTGACACTTTAAATGTTTTCTATACACATTTATAATGTGCATAGATGGCTTTATGTATTTGGCATTTTCAGTAATCGCTATATCTTATTTTTATGTTAACCTGTGTATGAATCATGTTTTAAAAATAAACTTATCTTGCCTTAGCTCAGTGGTTCCCAAAGTGTGGGGCGCGCACTTTGCATTGCAGGGGGGGGCGGAAGCGGTATGGATGAATGAAAAAAAAAAAAAACAGTTAGACAAAAGTGTTTCACTGTAAAGATGGTTTGTAGTTTTGTTGCAGCCTGAAGTGTGAAATAAACTTCAGTGGTGTTTGAAAACAAAACGTGTATAGATTAATGTCTGGTTGAAGGATGTGTGTGCCCAGTTGATTTTTTTTTTTGTTTGTTTGTTTTGGGGGGTTATTGTAGTCCATAGGGGGGCCCAGAAAATCTTTGGGAACCACTGCCTTAGCTGGTGAGGAATGATGCCAGTATGAATGTCTTAAAGGGGCAGTAGTACGTAAAATGTACTTTCTTTGAGCTTTACATCATATTGTAATGTTATTCCCTCATTAAAAACATACCTGGGGTGTGTTTTTAATGTATGTGAAATCCCTTAATCTCCCATGGCAACCATTCAGCTGTGCAAAATGCCTTGGTGGACCTAGCCCCGCCTTTGAAGTGAAGCTCCTCCTCAGAGGTTCCCCTAAATGTCATGTTATCTTATGTGCAACTTTTGAAAATGTAATTTCTAAGCAGTGAAAACAGTGTTTTTTGTTGGGGGTTTTTCAGGAAAAAGACCCAAATCTAAAATTGACTTCACTCAACTGATAGTAATGTGACAAATGAAGGATTTGGATCAGTCTTGACAAACGTATTGGCTTTTTGTTAGCCAGTCCAGGTTTTAATCTTTTTTTTTTCCCATAGATCCTACTCTTTTCAATACTGAAGCTGGCTATATAACCATAGCTTTGACAAAATGCTATTTCAACATTTCATCACCTTCCAACTTCCATTGTGTTTTACTCTCAATCATTTCCCCAAAACCCCCATCGGAGGTCTTCCACACTCAAAACTGGCTTCTTATAATACCATGTAAAAGTACCTTGTTAGAGTTAAGCTCATCTATTAAACACAGAACGATGCGAATTTCCTTCCTATACTTCCTACCATAGCAATTCAGCAAATTCACGTCAGGTATCTAAAATATTCATCATCAAGGTTCTCAACAATACACACTTAATCAGGAATAATGGGATTCACGTCAGCCATATGTTTCTCATGAAGTTGAATCTTGAGGAATGTGGTATTTTTGGTGAGAAGCTTCTATGATTTGTGAGGTGTTCTTAATGGAAAGACAACAGGGATAGTGGGAGCCTGTGGTGGGACTTTCCCCTCTGCGCAACCACTGTACCCCTAACCTGTTTACCTACAGCACAGTCAAACTCACTGTTTTTGTTTTACATCTTTACATTCTTCTTACCTCACTGTGTGTTTAAATTTGCAATATGTCAATTTCCTTGCTTGCACACAGGCATAACGTGCATGCAAAATTTGCTTTTGGCAGCCGCGACGTATACGGACGAGTATCTACATGTTTCCCAGGCTTTCGGGCCAAGCCTAGTCCCCACAGTGCGACCCCTGACACATGGGTCCCAGCCCATTTTGAGCTCATATAGGATGAGGCAATGCAGGACACGTGGAGAAGAGCAGTACGCAGAAACCAGGCGGAGTGAGGACGGTCTTAGCGCACACAGAGAGGCGGAAAAGGCCTCGTCTCTGTAACGGAGTTAGTTGATTTGGGACTTTGGTCAAGTGTCCTACAGGACAGACAGCATGAAGCGAGAAAGGAAGTCAGAGATAAGGAGAGTGTCTGAGTGTGAGGGAGCGGTGAGGACGAGACAGTGTCTGCTCGCCACACGCTTGACTTGACTCTAAATCGCAGTCTGGACCGCAGCAACCTTCAGAGCTGCAGGGACGGCACCATGAAAGTCTCTCTGAAACTCATAACTTCCTCACATCTACGGCTTTGGCAGGACGAATAGACTGAAACTATGTACAACTTTGATACCTCGTACAGATGGACAGAGGAGTAGTAAAATGTTGCACTAACATTTTCACACTTTTTGTTGTATTCTAACAGTTTTCGGAGCGCACAGCACCAAGCTGAAGAAACAGAAACTGCCCTGCAGGGCTTCAGGAGTTGGGGTGCATTTACACAAGCCCTGTTTAGTTCACTTGTATTTTCAAAGGATTTTCTTGGCTCTAGTGGCCTTTATTTGACCGAGAGTGGTCAGGAAAGTAGGTTGAGAGAGGGGGAAAGACATTCTGCAGAAGTCAACAGGCCAGGACTTGAACCTGTGACGGCCGTGTAGAAGACATGCGTCGTTTAGATCTGTTTAGTTCTCTTTAATGGAACTCCAATTTGTTTGTCTGCACAGTCCAGTTCATCTGGAGAGGTGTGAATTCATAATTTGATTTCTGATGCGGACCAAAAAAAGCAAAACCTAGGTCTCGGTTCGGTTGAAGTAAACTCTGGCATGGTTCAAATGTGAATGTCAAGCGGACCGGAGACTGGACTACATGATGAGTCAATACAACGAAGACAAATGTGCAAGTTCATCGCTAGTAGGAGAAATGTCTAGAAAGAAATCCTACAACTGCTAAAATCTGACACCACTCCATTTTTGTTTACGTTTCATAGAGAAGGATGTTGCGCTGAGTGTCTTCTTTTGAGGTTTTGTGTTGTTTCCTGAAGAGGTTCTTGGAGGCGGAGAACAGGTTTTTCAAAGGGTTTGGTTCGTTTCACCAACCGCAGAGTGAAAGTGAACCGCACCAGCTGAAAATAAGTAACAAATGTTCCAGTTTCTACTGCACTATCAGGAGTGAAAACACCCATTAAAGTCAAATTTGAATCCTGAATGGAACAGGGATCATACAGAATCTGGGAAATCTGGTCATAT
Source organism: Brachyrhaphis terrabensis (assembly GCA_903067065.1). Classification (NCBI taxonomy): domain Eukaryota; kingdom Metazoa; phylum Chordata; class Actinopteri; order Cyprinodontiformes; family Poeciliidae; genus Brachyrhaphis; species Brachyrhaphis terrabensis. The sequence goes on from CAEGAG010292486.1 coordinate 43,928, forward strand.
TCAAGATCTGGATGAGTATTGATCCAAAAAAACCATCCATGTGTGGTTTTTTGTTTGGAGCTTCCATGGCAATGGCCAGACTCTTGTAGAAATCACTTCAGCATGTTACTGGCAAACTTTAGCATTTAGTTTCAAAGGATTTAAAACTTAAATTTGTGAAAAAGTATGATATATTGAATTTGTAGGAACCCAGTCAGCACCAGATCTTTCCCCTACTGACCTCAGAAAATGATCTGTCAGGTTCAACAGAGTTTCAGCACTTTATCAACAGCAATGAGACAGAAACAAATGCTACCTACTTGTTAGCATGGCTATCCACAGTGACAGTGAGTGTGCAGTGTGTTGTATTTCTAACATACCACTGGCTTCTTAGCTGTGTAGTCTGAGAACGCAGAATTAAGTGTGGCTCCAGGTGCCACTGGATGGTTTACTATGTCTTTAAGTAATTCACAACACTTGACTTAATGGTCTTCTTTGCTTCCACTGGGGGCATACTGGCCACCCACCCATTAGGTTCATCATCACATTCAAATCACTTCAAGTGAAGTTGAGATTTACGCCGAGTTTGAAAACAATTTTCCTCGAGATGTTTGAGCGATTTTAAGTGATGAGAACGGGACGCGTGCCCAGAGACAAAAGCACGAGTTCCCAGAATCGCTCTGGTCAGTGACGTTTCATACGGAGGGTCTGTGTTTACGACTCGGTAATCGGTGCGCCGCTCAATCGTCTGCGCTGTTCCACCATTAAGAATACTGCGTCCCCCACACCCTCTCCGTCATGTCTGGCCGGCGCTCCAACACGGCCAACCCCCCCTCCTCCTCCCCACCCTTTGACCAGAGCGGCGCAATTAAAGCAAGTGCAGCCTGGATCGCTTCAAATGTGGAGTTTGGAAATGCCTAAGAGTAATGCAGCCCGAACTTCTAAACACCTCAGTCAGCGGGGGCATTGCAAAGAGGCTTTGGGTATTACTCACCGATCTAGTTGAAAACTCCAATTATTCCGTGTCTCTATTCATTACGCCGGCAGATAAATACTACTACTCAGAGTGTACAACAGAGATGAAAAAGGAGAATTCCTTCTCCATTTTGTCATAACTTCTCCCAGAGGATCTTCATTACACAGTTCCTGCTCTGGTTGGAGCGTCTCCGTTACGTTCGAGCTGATTGTTCATCTTTCCTGCAGAATACCCACCGCCGCTAACGCAAACCTCCTGATCAGACTGACCAAAGAGAATCTGCTCTTGATCACACGTTCCTTCTCGTTAACTCCCTGTCCGATTAAAGCGGCTCACGGTTGCGTCTCGGGTCAATAAATCATGTTTTCCGTTGCAGCCAAAAAAGCAGTGATGTCTGCGTCTGGATATGGAGTCGTCTCATTTTCGTCCCCGGGGGGGAAGAGGGGGTTTGGGGGAGCCACCCCCCCCGGAGCAGACTGAGACACACAAATAAAAGAACATGTCATCAGGGTCTGAAAGAAGCCAATTCTCTGATCAAAGAGGGGCTGCCACTGGGAACGGGCTCCTCAGACATCATGATACGGCCAGCGGTGCGTGTACATGTATACAGATATGTTTCGGCATCTGGATATTTTTAACTTTGATTAAAACTTTACAAATGTCCCTCAAGGAAATGAGGAAACAAATCAGCTGCCTTTGGCCCCAACAAGCCGCTCGGAAGGAAGGCTTTACAGATAGGAATCTCTCAAGTTCGTCGTAAAAGTCGTTGGTCAACTACCTGCGTTTGTAACAATAGTTTTGAATTTACCTGAGTGGGAAATTTTAATGACAGAATCATTAGTTAGGTCTGAACTGCTTGGAAGTGGAAGTACTCCTCTTAGGTTTATTATTCTTTCTTTGTGTTAGTAAAACCTTTTTAAAAAATTGGGTTATGTACTGTGCAAAGTTTCTTCTTAGAGAGTACTTAGAGAAATAGTGTGAACATTCATGAAACTCATGGCTAGATTACAAGTTAAAATCCAAAACAACAATCAAAAATAACACACAAAACATGATAAATCCAATTTGTTTTCTTCCAGTCTTTCTGCGTATATTTACGCAGAAAGAATAATAATAAGAAAGTACTTTCTTCTTAGAGAGTACTTTTAATCTCAGTGTTAAAAAAACACTGAGATTTTTTTAAATCTCAGTGTTTTGAGGATACCCTTCTTTGGAATAGTAATAATAATAATAATAAATCAATATCCCGCTCTGCGTTTACGCAGAGATTTTTGAAATATTCTCATTAATTAGAAATCACTTGTTGTTAACTCAAACACAGCGCATCTATCTTCTTTTTTCAAATCTGTTGGTATTTCATTTGTGGTTCATTGGTATTATTTAGCCATCAATAGCTGTGTTGACCTTTATTGATGGTGCGAATTGGAGTTCCGAAAATAAACTCGCTTCATGCAAGTTTCACCAATTTCAAAGAAGCTCACATTTTATTGATAAAAGGTTTTTGCACTACAATGAGGTGTTTTTTTTTTTGGCTGTATCAAAATGAGTCCATTCATAAAACTGCAATGGAAGCACTTTTTTCGCATCACAAGTTGTGTGATCAACAACTGTGTTTTACTACAGGCAGAAAAAAACAAAGAAGAAGACAGGAAGTGGTAGGAGGTTGATGACACGCCATGTTTCCTAATGACATTGCGTGAACCAACGGATTTACGTGTGATTTTAATTGAGTTTCTTGTCTAGTGGAAACACAGCAGTTGCAAATTTGTGCTTTTTTGACGTCAGCGAGATATCACAATGGAAATGACGTAGCTAGCTGCTAAGTTGAGCAACGGGAAAAGAAAGGGCAACGTGTGAAAACTACAGGGCTTTATGCTAATATTAAAAACACACCTTCATCGTCTATCGGCCATCCTGTGCTTCAACAGCTTCCTGCCAAGAACTCGCTAACGTTCTTTAAGTTTGTCTTTTATTAGGCACCTGGCCACTAGCATGGCTGCCAGCAGATATGAGTCATACCACACAAGGAAAATACAAGCTTTCCCTACTTAGATGATACTAATCCCTACTTAGTATCATCTTGAGATACTAAGTAGGGATTTCAATAACGGATTAACCAGTGGAGGCTACATATTAAACAAGTTTCTGTAAGAAGAGAAATCTGTTTTCAATGCTTAAATCATTAATATCAATTTGAGTAAAATACAGTTTGTCTCAAACCAGATTCTTGATGTCAAACGCTCTAACTAGGCAGAATATTTTTGATTTTATGATTTTCACAGATGTATTAAAGTATTACATTTTTCACAATTCAGTCAGCATAGTTCCGTAGTTATAATTAACAAACATGTTGGATCCCCCACTGCTCTATCTTTAGAACGATGTCGTCTCCACATTCTGTGTGGCTTCAAGCTGTCATCAGCCAGCATATAAACTGTATAGATCCTAAGTGTTGGTCCAGTCTAACACAGGGAGGTGGATTATTACCAACAGTAGAGCTTATCCTTCAACATCCTCACATTCCTCATCCCGTGGAGACGGATGATGGTTTTTGGTGTTGGAGAGGAAGTTAAACAATGACTCACTTTACTGACAGACGAGAGCAAATCGATATCACATGTCGGGGAAAGACATGCAAACGGTCACCTGGGCAGTTTCTCTTTCCTTAACAATGAAATACTGTGTGATTTTTACTTAGACGTTGTGAGAATCTCTACTGGCATCGGCATGGTTAGACCTCTAGATATTGTTTTTCATTTAGCCGAACATCTTCACATGTTGCCTTTAGCCCCCCTTTTTTACATTCTCCAGTCCTCACCTTGTCGGGGATGCACGCTGTTTTGGAGAGCGGGGCTGAAGATGAGGGCTACAGATTGAGATAGGGAGGAGGGGAGCTCAAGGAAAGTCCTGCTGGATGTGTTGTTAACTCTTGTTTAACACCAGATGCTCAATGTGGGAGGGTTCACGGTTTAGGCCGTGAACCCTCCCACATTGTTCTTCGTTTTTACACCACTGGCACCTTTTTTAACCTGGGCACACACTGAACAAGTCTCTACTGATGGTATTTAGTTACTATCACAAAGAGACAGAGGACACAGGAGATCACTCGGCATGTGTGAATACTGGATTCATTTTACAGTGGCCGCAAAATTCATTTGCCTATTTGACTTTGGTTATATAATACCCAAAGTTCCACAGTGCATGAAATTTTACGTAATGTGTTGAATCCGTTTTGGTTGCTGGTATACATCCTAATAAACTTCGTCCTGTCATCAGCAGATGGGGTCTCATCAGAGTCAAGTCTGTCTCACAAAACGTTGTCCAGGTTCTGTCAGCGTGTGACTTCATTTGGTGATGTAAGTTTATGCTGTTATTAGGAGCCACGGATATGTAGGCCTGTCCCTCAAGCGTTACATTTTGACGTGTCCATGTTTGGGACTTTTATTTTGAAGTAAGAAAAAGAGTAGTTCTGTTTTCACATTCAGCTAATGTAAGGGTCTTTTTGCACTTGATCGTCCAATTGGCTTTGACGATTGGCGACCAAAACTGCAACATTTGTTAAATTTTCACATAGCACTGTATCAAAAAAATCCTATAAACCTGTTCACCTCCTCACCTTTGGTGGCGATGCACCAAGAACCGCTCAAGGAAATGATACAAAAACCTCTGAAGAAGACTTGAGCGAAAAATGTAAGCAAAAATTGAGTGGCGTCAGATTTTAGCGAATGTAGAGTGTGTCTTTTGTCTTTGGTAAAAGACCACAAGACGTTTCTCAATCTAGCGCTACACTCTTGCATTTGCTTTGGTTGTAATTACCCAAAATGCCCTGCGCTACTGTTCGCTTCCAGCTATTGGAGTGGTCTGAACCACTCCAATAGCTGGACTTGGGTTTTTAAGCGGACCAGAGTTTGCTGTTTTGTTCCACGTCAGAGTTTGATCATGCATTCACACCTCCTCCAAACAAACCGAACTTTCTAGGCAAATGAACTGGAGTTTGATTAAAGCAGACTAATCAGGGCTGGTGTGAATGCACCCTAAGATTGCTCACCAACACTCCAAAAGCATTTGAAATCACTTCAAAACTATTCATCTGGCATCATGTTTGGTACTTTGTAGAAAATAAAACTGACAAAAGAGTTAAATATAATATGTAAAAATGTTTAAACATTACAGAAATACCAGAAGCAGCTGTCTGCTAATGAGTCTGAAACACATTTAATTATCTCCCATTTTGAAGCTAAAGTATTGAAACTACTCAAAACTGCACTATAGATTTCTAAAATGAACAAATAGTCTCTGTCATGAATTGTGCGGTGGTGAGGTGGTGAGGCAGACGCTGGAGACCCAGGTAAGTTTGAGAATGATGATGATTTA
>CAEGAG010292619.1:0-11155 GCA_903067065.1 Brachyrhaphis terrabensis
AAGCCGCATCTTTGTATAAGCCGCAGGGTTGAAAGCGTGTGACAAAAGTCGCGGCTTATAGTCCGGAAATTACGGTAGTTTTATACTTTCACCTTTTTGTCTTTCTATTGACACTTTGAACTGACTTGTGGCTACAAATGTGTTATATAAATAAAATGACCTTACCTTATCTAGAGTCAGAGGTCTGAAAGCTGAGGTTTGACCCAAAACTGATCGTTACCAGGACAACAACCGTAGACATTGTCCCAACGGCCGGAGAAGAGAAGGACCGAGATTTGCAGTGGCCTAGTCAAAGTCCAGACTCTAGGCTGACTGAAATCAGAGAGCTGAGGAGATAAGAATGTTCAGTGGTTCGAAGTTAAAACCTTCCAAGTGGAGACGCTGTGCTTTGTGAACACACTGGCCTTTTCACATCGACAGCCTGATATAAACACAAGTTAAGGTAAATGGCCCAGAGATATTTCTCCTTTTTCCTGACATTAAACAAGCCCAGGCAGAGAAAACAGGCCAGGAGCTGCTCTGCGCTTCCTTGTCAAAACACAGGCGTGAAATCCTCCTGTGGCTCCGTCCCGCCGCTAATAAGCCCGACACACTCCCAGTTACACACGGACAATTGTGGCAATTTCCTCTTTCCCCCTTAATCATCTTTGTCTTTTTCAGTGATAAGGATGTAACTAACTGCGGAGGTGAAGTTACATTCTAATAAAGTCAGACGGTTAATAATGTAATCTTAAATTACGCAGTAATTACCGCCTCTCAGTCACCGGGGGAACGCTGAGTAATTCAATCACCGGCCCCTGTGATACTGTACAACGGCGAAAAAAAAAAAAGAAGAGAAAAAGAGCTGCGTTATCTGGGTTGTTTTACACTGGAAATGAATAGCCCTACCCACTGCTGCAGTAATTAGCCAGCTCCACTCGGGCTGCGTTATCAGCCAGCGAGGCCTTATCCATCTCAGGCTACAGAAGCTGCAGGGGGACGTGGGGGGTGACGAGTCAACGGGTCTGGGCTCAGCCGCTTCCCGCGTTCACACACCTGTGGATGTTGTTTCTGCACAGATAAAATGTATGTGGGAATTTCGGCGTTTTCCCAGGAAACGCGGAGGGAGGATTGCTTTCCGCGACGTGGCAGCGAAACACAATTTATCATTTATTTATAAAACAGGGTGATTCCTTTAGAGCCACGGCTGCTGGAGACAAATCTAATGCCCCTCGATGGGTTTTCCCCTGGAAAAGAGGAGGAATTAGATTTGCGAACCGGGAACTTCATTTGTCCAAGACAGGCTCCGACTCTGGTGAAGGTGAAGGAAGCTTTGAAGGGATGGGAATCCATACTGCGGTGCTGACTCAGCCTTACACCCACCGCCTTGTTCTCCCCCCCTATTAGCTCAGAAACATCCCCGCCTCTCCGCCTCACCGTTTCTGCTCGTTTTCACCTTTAAACCAGCAGACGAGCCTCAAAGTGAAGCCGAGGAGTTTAAGAGTGTAGCCTGAACACCTTGACCCTCACCCCCTCCACACACACTCCCTCCTGCAGGGTGGGCTCCTCTGAAGAAGAGATGGGTAAAACGGATGACAGGCTTCAGCAGATGGGCCAGGTGCAAGGCCAAGTCGACAAAGGGAAGAAGCAGCAGCAGGAGCCGTCAGGGGCCTTCCAATTTACTGCAAAAGATGGGCTCTGGAGAGGGTTTATGATCCCACCACCGCCACCACAAATGGTCTCCTTTAAAACATGAAAACAAATAGATTTTCATGTCACGCTGTCAGGGAGCTGACAGGCGCAGTCGCACCTCAGCCCAGTCCTCAGACACATCTGTGCATGGGCGGTCACGCCAGCAGCCGGTCCGGTTCACGGGAGAAACAGATAGTGGGGGGGCCTGATAAATCAGACACACGTGCTTTCATTCTCCACGCCGACGGCACGCAGACGCTCACGCGTGCGCCTGATGAGGCGGGCGGCAAAAGGAAGAAGCGGGCGGGCAGATGCAAGCCGGTGATGGATGTAATCACAGAGCAGACGACAAGTCTGAGGTGTGGATCATTTGGAGATTAGATTTCCAACTCCAAATCCAACATGGCTGCATGCTCACTGATACAAAGCAAACTTTTTTTTACACTTCTATATTTAAATTATCCGCTTGCACAACAACTACTATATTACTCAGCAGCTACTAAGCTGTTTGACAGTATTCACAAGACGTCAGGAGTATATCCTGTCATTTTGGTTCTTTTTTTAAGGATTAGGATTTTCTTAGGTCCATACTGACCCAGCCTCACACTGTGATCCAAACAGACTGAGACGCCAGGAACCATCTTGGCTCTTACACTCAGTCCTTTCAGATTTGTATTGAACTGGACAAGGGCTTGTGACCTTACTGGTCTAATCCCGGTCATTTTAAATGTCTTCCCTTCCTTCCTGTCCAGTTACCCTGCGGTAACATTTTTGCTTTGCTTTTTGTTGGTCTGGTCTCTTCAACAAATGTCGTGTTAGTCCATGTTTAGCTTGGAGGACTGAATAAGGTCTCTAGTTTCAGACGACAGACCACAGTCCATTCTCAGGCCAAGACTCAGATTCTGATGTGCTTCTCTGTGGCTTTTTGCCCCGAATGCAAACAACACGTCACCGAAACCCACAAGAGCTGCTGAATTGTATTTTCCATGATAGGTCACTCTCACTACTTTTAAAATGTTCACCTCTCAACTTGTTCATACTTTGGTGTTAGGACATGCAGCTTGTCCTACAAAATCAAGAAAGCTGAACTACAATGTGCAAATCTACTATTCCACCTCTTCAGACTCAGATCAAACTAATTTCACTGTCAGACAAAGAATTACCTCAACCATCAACGATCATTGTATTCATGACGGGGAAAAATAGACCATCCAAACCATGCAGGCCTTATGCAAAAAGTAATTATCCCATAAATCTAATGACTACAGTCAGTTTAACATAACAATGGTAAAAAAAAAGCGGCCAGATCACAGGAGAGCAAGAGGTTGACAAACAGTAGAATCTGGCAGGGACTGACCGACGACAAGGAGCTGAAATACTAGAGTCTGATTTGTAGATGGAGAAACGGTGGCTGATTGGTAACAGGCTGCAGCTGAGAGAGAAGACCAGAGAGGCAGACTGAGGGAGAGAAAGAGAGAGAGAGAGAGACACAAGGGGGCAAGAGAGGACAAACAGGAAGACTAGGAAAATGAATATAACTGAAATAAATAACTAAACACAAGACATTAATCAATAATAGACACAGTCTAAGTTAAGAGCTGACTAAGCTGAGTAAAACAAAAATAAGGCTAATAAAATCAAAATAAGAACTGAACAGAGGGAATAAGCTTGGACAAAGGAAAATAACAAATCCACATAAAGAAGTAACATAAGCAAAGACTCCAAACAACACGGGTTATGGCATGATGGTGCATAATGCCATCAAGCATTGTAATGCCTGCCTATGAGTCTTTTGAGTATAAAGTCCATGGTTTATGTTGTGCCTCATTTCCAAAGCTAAAGGAGGTAGAGGTGGGCGTTCTAACCCTCAAGCCCACTTTGGATGCGCCAAACACTTTAGAAGCCAGTGACAGACATTTTACTTCAAAATTAAAGATTAAAATAGCCTTTGTGCACGATTTACATAATTTACACATATTTCTAAATAAAAACACAAGTCAGTGATTCACCTCTCTTTACACATTTATGGGCAGAATAACCAAAATGTTATTCTTACTGTTTTGTGTTAATGTTGGTTGCCACAAAAGGAGGAGACCTGTTAGTAATTGACACCTCAGCTGATGTGATAAAAACCTCCATATCGGCGTCAGTGTGTCAAACTGCAGCTCTGGACCCACATCAGATCTTTATAGTGTTTCTACATGTCAGGCTAATAGTTTAAACAGGCCTGGCTGCCTGTCTTGATGGAAATCCTGTGTTTTATGGCCTGTGTTGCCATTTACTCCCCCGGCGCTGGAGCCATGACAGCTGAAGCCACGTCTGCCACAACGTCAACCCCAAACACACACGCGCCTGCTGTAAAGCATCTGAATCGATTTCTTTTAAAAACCTGTTCCCCACCGGCTTATTGGGCGGTTTTAGAGATATATGATGTACCTTCAGCGTCAGAGAAGGAAAAATGGCTGGCCGGCGGAAAGCCCATTTGTCCGGCTTGATGATGCGGTGGGCCTGTCAGCGCCATTAGTGGGACGGGGGGAGCAAAGCTAGGGGGAACCTCACCCCATTTGGCCCCCACATGCTGCATGGCCGTAGCTGAGCTCAGGGGGCATAAATCAAGATGATTCTCAGCACGCCTTGACCTCTGACCTGGACACAATTCACACCAAGATGAGACACCGAGCCACAGAAAGCGAGGGGTGACATAACACGGGAAGGTGTAGCTCGGTGGCTACACGTGTGCTAATGCGTGTATCCGTTGCGATTAGTCACCGCTGTCCAGATTGAGGCGGTCGTCTCGTCTAAACGCTCCGTCTTTACGAGCCATTAATCCTCCACTTGGACCATTTTCATTACCGCCAAACCACGCTTTGGAGCCACCAGCTGCATGATGCTGCATAGTGGAAATTAATAACCCAACCGCCCCGTCTCTGCCTCACCGTCGCCCCACCAAATACCCCCCCCCGCATCTCTACCACCCACTCTGGGCTTTGCATGACGGGAGGCAGGAGAGAAGCTTTCCGTTTTCAGACACCCTTTCTTCTTGTCTCCAGCTGCCGCTGACTCCCCAAAGTAAGACAAACAACTCATCCTGAACGTTTAGAATTCCCCTCGTGCCTCGACGCTGGGATGTAGCCTCAAGCGAGTGGCAATGAAGAGAAAGAAAGGCCGGTGACAGAGAAGGAGAGAAAGCAAAGTGAGGTTGGATTCTAGTGGGTATATTAACTCTTCACAGAGTGGGAAATCACCCACAGGGTCCCTTCAATAGCCTCTAGGTTCCCTGTTAGAGCATGGAAAGGAATTAGAATTAAACCAACAAATATTATTTTGTCATGCCAAAACCTCGAGTAATCCCTTCATTTCTTTGCATTTTGCTCCTGGGCTTTCTTGTAATCTCTCAAAGTCATCTTGGTCAGTAGTTTTCAGTGCTTTCTGGTGGTTGGAGTAGAGTCACAGCATCTCTACCTCAGCAGATGCACATGAAGGTGGTTTGGGCGTCTGATCTGGATCCTTTTGGAGGTTTTGGGAGAAGGTCCGTCGCCTCTGGCTTCACAACACCTTGGAATCTCCCAGAGGGAGAGAGAGAGTCTCTGGGGAGAAACAGGAACAAATAATTACTTTATTGTCAGTTTGCACGGAATACTGTCTTAAAATTTTATTGTGACACACTTAAAAAGGACGGAAGAAACTAAAAATAACAAAAAGCAGTCAATCAACAAAATAGAAAATTTGCATTAATTTACATGCACACAAACATCTGTCCAGAAACAAAATTCTTAACAACTGTACAGCTTCCAGACATGTTGGGGTTTACAGTCAGGACCTGATTCCTCTGTCGTCCATCTTGAAGAAGCTCAATACAAAGGATGACTAGATGGAGAACTTTGTTTTTTAGGGATGAAACCTCTCCTTGCAGTGAAGTCAAACTGCTTTACCAAATTATCAAATATAAAAAGTTGGACAAAGGCAAAGTGTTAAGACTAACTGAAGCATCTATGGCCGAATGCCTCAGCGGTCTCAGCTTCATGTCTTCTTATGAAACATCCATCATCTCTCCTACAGAAATGACCAACGCGTCAAAGCGAGAGAAAGCACTGAAAAGTTGGATGTCATATTTTCGTTTGCAGCTAGCCGTCGGTGAAGAACCTTTCTCATTTCCTGTCCAGCGTATTGTCGACAACATACAAAGGAGCCTCTGTGATATGAACTGCTGCAGGTCATCCATCACCTTCAAGCAAACAACACAACCAGAGGTAAGCACCAGGAACTTTGCTGAAGACAGTTTGAAGGTTTTGTATCCTTCCTTAATATGCGTGGCTGTTTATCGGTGCTATGATGAAGCTAAACTTTTCTGGAAATAAATATTCAGTCAATAAAATATAAAATTCAATCCTGATCTTTGGATTCGTCAGGATCTCTTCAGAAGCAAATCGATATGTTTTAATATTCGAGGGCAACTCGCTCAGCGGCCTCTTGCATCCTTCGGCCGCTACGCATAATGAAATGATCAGCGTGAGTCGGGGGCCGGGCCCAGTGGCCCCGCTCCGTGTCTGGGCTGGCCCGGGTGTGTGTAGGAGAGATGGTAAAGATGGCCGCCACGACCTCAGCCCGGCGGAGAGGATTAAAGGAGCCGAGGTCTCTTGAGGTAGCATCGGTTTGTTTATCATGAAGATTACTGCATAACACATCGCTTACGTGAATTGTACACCACCATGAGAAATGTTTTTTTTTCTCAGAATTAATGATGCCGATGAATAATAGCCTTAGTATAGTTTAGTTTTTGAACAATTTTATGCTTAGAGTGATTATAAACACCAAAAGAAGAAAATGAATTGTCGTTTCCCCTTCTGGACTGTGACAGCTCATAATTATTTTGTCTCTTTATGTCCAGTGCCTTCCCCGGACAACAGGCTCATAAACTAACAAGATGGATGAGGCGTTTTCTGTTGTCTTCTGTTAATGATCTCATGCAGTTTTGGCAATGACATCATTGTGGACCTTCTGCGGTCATCAATCAGTCCAATCTGGAAGCTGTTATCCAACGCGCTGGCAAGCCATCGACCCGGGACCGTCTTCAAGCTGCATGTGTGTGGGTGGGTGGCGGAGAGGGGAGAGGGCAGGGTGGAGCGTGTTGGCTTTACATGCCCAGAAAGTTCAGAGTACCTTCAGGCGGATTTGAACCCATGACCTCCCGGGTGTTGGTTCTCAGAGGTTCTCCTGTGCGATTGGCCCAGGGTTTTGGGTTCTGGCCTATCCAGCTAGCTGATCTGCAGGGACCAGACAAGAGCTAAGGTCTGGCCTCCTCTTCTTCATCCCACCGCTGCAGGCTATCAACAAGCAGCTGCAAGTGGAGGAAGACGGAGCAACAGAGAGCAGAACTGCTTTTTCTCTTCCTCCCAGGTCCTGCTCTGGTGCTGAGAGGCTTCAGGGAAGGTGTTTGTGCTACAGAGTGGCTTCAGTGAGGGACCTATTGTTCTCCTCCCAGAGGCTCTCAAATCAATACCTCATCTCTCTGTTTCTCTCTGCGAGAGAGAGAGAAAAAAAAAGAAAACGGCGCCACAGAGGAAAAAGGCCCATCGACTTCACAGGGTTCGCTTTCATGATTCACGCCACTGAAGAAGAGAAAGAGGGAAAGGGGAAGAGAGAGTGGCAGGGAGGAGGGGGACACTGCGGGGGCCGGTGGTATAAAGACACTAGAAAAGGGAAGCGACCTCTGGGTCATCGCTCTCCTTAGCACCACACACAGTCGGCCTATCTATAGCCGGAGAGCCCAGGACGACTGATCTTATTGTCTTAGAGGAAGAAAACGAGGCTGACCCAGGGAGGCGTTGATGCTGTCAAGCTAATTATAGCTCATCCATTCTAGAACCAGGGAGTTCATCTAGCAGCTGCACTGAAATACTGTTCTCCCATCATATGCCGTTAAAACGCTAGCTCTGCACAGTTTAAGATGCAAGCATGTCTCCTGGACCGCAAGCACTCAGATTGATCTAAATGAAGATGACCGAACAGGGTTAAAAACAGCCACGACCTGAAATAAAAACTAAGTCCGACATTCTCCAGTTCATCTTGAACTTCAGTCGGACATGAACCTGGAAGCGCCGCAGTGGATGTTCATTTCTTCACCGCTTCGCCTCGACGCCATGCTTTCGGCGCTCCGCCGAGGATTACGTCTTCCACAAATGTGAAAAGGAAAATGTGATTCGCCTTTTCACGGGGGGAGCATCTTTATGGCTTCTCCCTACACAGGTGTCTCTGCGTGAGTGCGCCAGATAGAGACAGAAAAGGAGCCTAAGATGTCTTAATGGAGTTATGCAAATGCAGGAGGCCCCATAATCCCTGGGCTAAGTATTCCGCCAGAGATGTGGACCGTACAGCTGCGTACAACGGGGGATCCGCTGCGCATTTCCTCTCGGCTTGTACACAGAAAGCTTTGATACAGCCATATATCTCAATCCACGAGTTGTGAATACCTACAGCAGTCACCCCCCCCCTCCTCGACCCCTCCTTCATGCTACCTGCCTGCTGCTTCCATCACCACACGTCTTTCCTCGCCAATAAAACTTATGATTTCTAGCCGCTGGCAGATGTCCAGAGTGTATTCAAAACACACTTTCGGCACATGTGAACATATGCATTCAGTGTGTCGCTATTTATAATGCTGCCTGCGTGGGTGTTTGTTTACATGTTTATGGGTTATGCCATATGATTTTGTTCTCCGGAGAGCAAAGGGTTTCCTACGCTCCGCTGCTTCCAGGGGTTTCAGATTTATGTGCAGGTTTGCTTTTATTGTGCTTTATGGTTTTCCGCTGGATGGGTCTGCCAGTGTTCCTGCTCTAACGCGCCGGTGCGATGTGCAAACCAAACGACGCGCATTAGCAGAACTCGTTTGCATGTTTCCTACGTCGGCGAGTGAGTCAACCGACCTGCAGAGTCTCCTCCGCTGAGGGGGTGACCCCGAGTTCACAGGGAGAAAAAGAAAGGAAGGAAGAGAGACACGTCCTCCCTTCTTTCGGTGACTCACACCCCCAGCGTGAGCGCAGGCCTCTACCCACAACCCCCTGCTGCTTGTTTAGAACAACAACAGTGGGATCTCAGAGGAGCTGGCAAGGAGACGGCAGCAGACAAAACAAGGGAGGAAAGAGGAGAGGGGGGCAGCTGGGTACTTCCTGGGATCTCTGCTTCGTGGTAAAGAAGGAAAACGAGCAGAAATGATGTTAAAGAAGCACAGACAGGGAAAATAGTACTTCCTGTTACACTATTTTGCTATAGCAGCAACTCTAAGGAGTGGAGAATCCTGAGTGGTTGTTCTTTTTACCAATAAACCTAAAGGGCAGAGCGCTCCAGAGTCTGGAGAGGGTTCTGTCACCTTTGGACCACACCTTGGTCACATGACCTTAGGTTCAGAAGAGGCCTAGTCAAAGTCTTGACAGACAACAGCCAGTTGTTGGGGGTTGATAACTTTTTTGGACCGATCACCTCTGCTCTCACAGCCCCTACATGTCATCTTCAGGTGTGAGGACTTCAATCAACGTAAAGGCAAGAAAGTCGCAGGGTTGCAAATGAGATTCAACGCACAACTGTTGACTCTCCTCCAATCTCATTAAGATGTGTTTAAGGATGTCTAATGGAAATTGACCAGTCATTAGGGTCATTTTGGGTCATTTTGGTCATCAATTAATCAATGGCAGCTGACTGAGGACGGTGGCAGAGCAGATCCATCCCAGCTCCGGGTTGGTCCCGACACTCTGTCACTGACAGCTCGGCCGTCAGCTGCAGTTATGGAGGATTTCTTTTACACACGTGTCAAACATGGGATATGAAAAACAACAAGAGCAGATTCAGCTTCATCCCAAAGCAAACTTCTGAACAGGATGCTAATTCTAATCTAAATTCTACATGTATTCACTTGTTTACCTTAAATGACACGTCGTGGGAACAATGGGCAGAACCTCCTGCCTCTTTATTGAAAGCTTGTCAAACATCTGAACTGATACAGAATCTAGCAGGTAGAGCAGATTGGATTTCCTAAAAACCGAGGCAGAAAATCCACAAAGTATACAAAATGCAGCATCTCTTTCATATTTTGTCAGGTTCTGTGTGTTTATTTCAAGTTCTGTGTCTCTGTGCTCTCTGTGTTGTCCTGTCCTCCCCTTGATTGATCCCAGGTGTGTCTCGTTCCCTCATTACCCCTCGTGTATTTAGTGTCACCTGTGTCTCTGTCGGGTCCTCGTCTATGTTCGTCAGTCTGTTGCCTTCTCCACTCGTTTGCCGTGCGCTACCTGTGCTAAGCCCATGTGTTTCTGCTTTGCAGTGCTGCCACGGTTGTGGACTGTTTGTTCCTGTTCTGCCATCATTAAATATCTAATTTTTACTGCTACCTGGGTCTCAGGTAGCAGTGTTGTGGTGCCTCACCTCCACCACAACACCACTTCATGACATATTTAACATATATAATTTGATAGTACAGGATTAAAGCTTCAGATTATTTCATTTTGTACGTGTGTCTTCCTTCCAAATATCTACTTTGATTTTCCTCGTGGGTAGAAAGGAAAAAAAAAAATCACACTTTCTTCCACATTCGCCCACTGATGGAGCCATCAAGTTAAATATTTTGCTCTGCAGCAGGGAACTGGCCCGCAGCACTACTGGGTGATTGGCTGAATGATCCCTTTAGTCCGGGTCAGGGCTTGTGGTGTGAGAGGGTGGAGCTAGAGGCTGCGGGTCAGCAGAGCAGGAGCCCGTGGATGATTTCCGACAGTCCACACAAGAGAGAGAGAGAACAAAAATATAAAACTGTATTCACCATGGAAGGCCAAGTGTTGTCCAGAGCAGGTTGAGTTTATAGGGCAGAGAAGATCACCTTCCAATAGTTTAATGCAACGCCTCGGAAATACAACACACCTAGAGATGTTAAATGTTAAATACAGCATGATGAAGAAAGGAAAGGTTTACCTTCCCATCACATCCACCAAATACAGACGTTAGTTTCTGGTTAGACAGAAACCAGAAACCTGCCTTGTTCAGGTTCAGTCCAGTCAATTTAGATACTCATAAAATCCACTTTTAAAACTAAGCATCAGAATCTTTTTCACATTCAAAAAGAGAGAAAATGTCACTGTTATTGGCCATAAGACATAGTATTATGTTTTAATTACTCAAAAACCATGAGATATTTGCATCAACTTCAGTTAGTTGTATTGCCTCAAAGTACCGTATTTTCCGGACTATAAGTCGCAGTTTTTTTCACAGTTTGGTTGGGGGTGCGACTTATACTCCGGAGCGACTTATGTGTGGAAATTTACACATCATTATATCGTATCACATGTTATTTTCACACTAAACTGCAAGAAGGCGCTCTAGGCCTGTGTTATTCTAACTTTGGAGAGGTAGAAGAAGTTAGTGGCGTAGTTTACAAGCGACACTGAGGACGAAGATTTCATTGCGTTTAGTGATTTGGAGACACGGATGGTTTGGTAAACTTGTT